>FIZU01042288.1:0-14387 GCA_900064475.1 Pseudococcus longispinus | reverse complement strand
ATTTGATATCGTGGTGCGTCATCTTCAAAAATGCAAAAAACCCATTTTTTCGTCCCTTTTTCCTTCTTGAATTGGTCATTTCTGATCGAAAAATTTTTCCTAGGCTAAGTACACAATATAATATTTTTTTCAGAATTGCACCTCAGAAAGGGGTTACCAAAATGGCCCTTGGAAAGTTTAAAATGTCCATTTGACCTTGAAAAAGCGCTCGAAATTTTTTTCGAAAAATTCCAAAAATCACCCTTAATATTATCTACCATCTTTGCAAGTTTGAAAAAATTCTGTTAAAAACTACCAAAAATGGAAATTTTTAACGAAAATCCACATTCAACTCCCCAAAAGGGGCTAGAGTTGAGATATCGAGCTAAAAATTTTGTCACTTGGAATTTAGACCATAAGGATCAACTTCCACTGGATAATTTAGAATTCGGTGCTCATGGCCAAATCACCCCTATAAACCGGGCTACGCTCTTTGACAAATTCTTGAAACGGAACCTTAATTAATCTTGTGTAACTCGTTTTCTTTCCATCAGACGATAGGTAATCGTGAGTTCCCTTTTCTAAATGTTGAAAAATATCGCGATACGTGGAAAATCGGTTGCTTCTTGGAAGGTTACAAGCGATTTTATGATTAATTCGTAATCTAGGACGCGTGTTTTCTAAAAAGTAAACTAATTGTTCCATTTTTAAGGCACCCCTTTTCTAAAAAATCTCGCTACCTTTGTACCTAAGACCCCAATTGAGAAATTTTCCAGACAAAAATTATACGTCATGTTGCCGTGAATATTTTTGATTATAATAAAAATTTCGATCCAACCCCTTCTTCTCTCCCATCTAGCCGATTTTGCAAATTATTATTCCATTTGCATTTTACCTAACAAATTATAATACGAAATCGAACCCTTTTTCGAGTAACAAACGTTGTTTAGAATCATAAAAGGAGCACGTGATAAAAGCAATTTTTCGTATTTCATGCCGAAATTATGCAAAGTTGAATTTTGGCTTTTTCAAAATAACGAAAATCGTTTGGAATCGTGAAATAAACGTGTGTACTAATCACACCCGAGAGTTCACGGTTTTCCAAGAAAAAATTGCCAAGTATCCTATGAAAACATTTCGAATTTTATGAATTTTCTCGTCTAATGGGGTAATATGATTAGGACAATTTTTTTTCCACCGTCACAGTTGAATAATGAAATTCTGAGGTCGATGAATTCTGGATATTTTACTCTTTCGGGGGTGTATCAAGTCCTCCCTCTCTTCGATCTGAAGAGTATTTTATGATCGTGTTGTTGAAAATTTCTTATTTTATTTGAATTAAAGTTTCGGAATCAAAAGGCATAAAATTTTGGCGAAAATTGGTCAATAAATACTTCATTTGTTTTCAAAATGAGGGCAATTCGAAGTCTATTTTACAATTTTTGGTTAATTTTTGAAAAATTCAAAATTATGTAAATTTAGTGGAGACTTTTTCTCTCATCAAATCATCGAAATGTTAAAACTGTTGTAAAACTCATTGATAGATCATGAAAATTGCTTTGAAATCACAAAAAATTGTTGAAAAATTGTAAAAACGTGTTAAAATATGCCAAAAACTTTCCGAAAGTTCTAGCAAATATTTTGAAATTTCATAAAATTTGTTCTAAAAGTTGTATAGAAGTCGTTAAAAACATAATGAAAGTTGATAAAGGATTCCAAAAATCGTTATGTCTAAAAAATCACTGAAAATCTGCAAAAGTTTGATAAAAACTTATGAAAATTTCACTCAAATAGTTAAAATTATCGCATAATTGTGTAAAATACTTCTTTTTCGAATAAACTTGTTAGAAACTTTGTAGAAAGATACTTCAGAAGGCTGCAGAAGTGATGAAAATATATTGAAAATTGTGTAAAAAGTGCTCAAATCGTTATAAAGTCTATAAAAATTTATTGGAACTGCAAAAGTGATAGAAATGTTTTAAAAATGGTTCAGAATTTCAAAAAATTTTTTCGAAAATGAAATTTTTTAAATAGTCATCACGAAAAGTGATTAAAATGTCGTAAAAATTGCTAAATTTGCACCAAATTTTGAGCAATTTTTAACAAATTTCGCGTTTAGAGTAAATGTAGTGAAATTTTCTGCGATTTTTTTCACAATTTTTATCATTTTTAGTCGTTTTTTCAGCATTTATCACAATTTTTATGTTTTAGAAATTTCGTGATCATGTTTTCATATTTCTAGTGCATATTTGAATAAGCAATTGAATCTCGGAATCAAGTTTTTTTAAAATGATTTATCAAAATTTTGCCCTTCGAATTGGGAGAAACTTTACTTTTGAGAAGATGAAGGGGAGATCAGGGTGCTTACGGGTACGAAAAAGTACGAATGTATTTCGATGAAGTAATTTTGGAGTAAAATCCCCAGGTGTGCAGAAAAGATAGGGGAGGTGGACCAAAAAGCGAGTTCGTATGTTATGTCGTTTCACTAGAAAAATCAAAAACTATTTGAGAGGGTTGGCTTGGCTCAAAATTTCGGAACATTTCCTATCAGTCATCAAAGTATATATTTTTCAATTTTCGGAAAATTCGAACTTTTGGTATAAAGTTTGTAACCCAAGAATTCGGAGGGAGGGGGGGGGGGGTCAAGGTTGAAATTTATACATTACAAAATTTTTCTATCGATGTACGAAAAAGGACGAATTTCTACGAATTTTGCTTTCTCCCCGGAGAAGTGAAATTTGTGAAATGAAGGCGAGAATTTCGTGTCAACCAAATTAATGCTCAAAAATCAGTAGGTATTGCCATTTTCGTCTTTCATAGTTACTCTATTTGATCAGTTGGTCGCCCTGAAAGAATTTTTATCCGATTTTATGCTATTTTTTTGTTTTTCATTTAGAAATTTTACCGTTCAAATAACTATCCAAAGGAGCCTAATTAAAAATATGATCGATATTAGCATTCGAAATGATCAAAAATTAGCGACGTTCTAATTAAAGTTTCTCATCGTTGTGCGAAAAATTAATTTTTCTCCGTTGAAAAAAGCCAACAAAACTAGCAACAATTATTTATGCAAAATGATCAACTACGAGTCTGTGTTTTTTTTTAGCTAAAAAAAAATAAAAAACGTGAAAAAATACCTCGAATAAAATTGTTGTAGAATAATTGATCAATTTCTACGTTACGAATAGAGCTGGGGAAAAAAACAACACGAATAATTCATTACTTTTGCTCAGCTTAATCCTGCAGCGGTAGAGGAAAATTATCGCGTAATTCGTCTTACCCCCTTTTTACAGTCGCACCAGCCTGGCGAAAGTTGTAAAAAAAGAAAGATTAAAAGCACGTAGTTGACTTAATCAAACGGCTCGGAGACTTAGGAACCGACATCGACATCGGAATACGCCTTCTATTCGTTTTATTAAATAATGCAAATTATCTTACGTTAACGTCGCGTCGAAATACTAAATTCCCTACAAGGTGAATAATTTTTTCAAAGGTTTTCCTTCCAGCGCAAAATCAAAGCGGTAATTTTTTTCATCTTGTTATAAAGAAGTAACTCGATAACGTCGTATTAAGAGTATTTAACTCGAAGTATAGTACCATTTTTTTTTATTCTCGCTTCATTACGAAACACGGTACAAAAAAGAGTTAAATACAGTTGGGTAATGGCGGGGGGGGCTGCGGATGGGTGGCGGTGGCTGTCTCGAAGCGCGTGCAACGAAATGTGAAATCGTATACAAGGTTTAAGAATCACTTAATTCTCGTATTTGTGGAAAAAGCGCAGAACGCGGAGTGAAAATCTTGTCGTCGTCGAGGGTTATAAAAGTGTATTAAATAAGAAATAAGTAAAGCCTGGTTCGAGAGTGCGAGAGAGAGAGAGGCGAAAAGGTTTCAAAGAGTTTCGAGAGAAAAGTTGAGTTGTTTCGGACGCGATAGCACACCGCCTCGCCATCATTTGCGAACTCGTTGCAAAAATACTTGGCTTAAGATTCGTTAAAAAAGATATTTCTACCCGAAAATTATCTCGAGTTTTTTCCCCTCCTCTTCCATATTCTATTGTTACTTTCGTATAACTTTCTTATACCGTAATTTACGACGAGTTTTACGTATATACGAATCACGAATCTCGTTCTCGTTTCGTATCTGAAATGAGGCGACTAAGTAAATAAGGTGAAAGACGGTTTCCTTGTGCTATTGCAGAGAGAATGGTCGATTTGCAACCGATTAAACACGTATACGCGCTACGCTCTTGAATAATGAGAGAAAGAGAAAAAACTGAAAAGTAAATAAAAAACTCCAAAGTAATACTAACCGTATTTGAAATGGCACTCATCCATTCGCTGCAATCATAAAAAAATGGCCGCTTTTAAAAGTACATCGGGGCAAAAAAATAGAAAATAAACTGGGTCGTAATAAAATGCTCGCAACGTATAGTCGTCGTCGTGGCCGCAATCGTTGTCGTGTATTTAACAGGTATATCGATTTCTCTCTCGTCGTATTGCTCTCTTTTTTTATTTTTTATTTCAGTTAATAAAAGTAAAAAAAAAAGTAATTTTAATCAACGTGTCGGCGGCGAGAGGTTCTATTTAATAAAAATCCGTCGGTCGTCTCGCGTGTGTGCTACGATCTACCGTGTTTTTCATTCGCTCGCACTGTCAATTCTCTAGCTCCCTGTGCCACCCTCATCCTCGATCGCCTTTGAGGTGAGAAGGGGTTTCCTCGCTAACCAATTAAGCTGATTTGCGGAAGAACGAATTGCTCGGGTTTTTTCTGCTTTTCTCGTCGGTGACGTGGCGACGACCTTTGCTATGGTGAAATGATACCCGAGATTATCGATGCCCACCACCGAGCGCACCTACTCGTTGTCGTTTAAACGGTTTGTGTGTTTTTTCGTATCTTTGATTAAGTTTTCTCGTCGCGTCGTTGTTTCCTTAATATCATTCGTCCTTTTTCTCGTCGTCTTTTTGAGGTTCGATTTCCGCTAACGCGAGTGCAAACAATGGAATGAGTTTTACGGTGTTGTGTGCTTTGCTGTGGCGATTCGAGCGAAAATGGCGAAATTATAAAAGGCGGATATGAAGATCTTTGTTGTTTGAGAACATTCTTTTTTCGGTTCGTGAATTGGTCGCGATTGAACGAACAAATTACTGACTTGATCAATTCGAACGAATGAATTCGATGTAAGTTATCAATCGATACATAGTAAATACTTTCAAACATCATCAAAAGTGAATGATTCGTTGTTCTAATCTGACGTAATGTTTCTCTCGTCAGATGAATCGTTCGCGAACGACTTGAGTCACAAACAAAACAAGTTCAGAAATAAATATCATTCAGAGTGAATCGTTTCTGAACGAATCAGATGAATGAATCAAACTGAATCGTTCGCGAACGACTGAGTCACAACCAAAACAAGTCGTTCAGAAATGAATATCAATCAAAGTGAATCGTTTCTGAACGAATCAGCTGAACGAATCGAGAATCGTTCTCAAATTGGTGTTTTTTGAAGTGAATTGTTCAAGATGACTCGTCATCAAGCTGAATCATTCGCAAACGACTAGGTCTCCAACAAAATGAATTGTTTAGAATTGTGTGTCATTCAGAGTAAATCGTTCCGGAAACGAATCGAACTGAATCGTTCTCAAATCGGCAGTCTTTGAAATGAATTGTTCAAAATGACTCGTCATCAAGCTGAGTCGTTCTCGAACGACTCTACCACCAACGAAATGAATCTTTTGGAAATAGACATCATTTGAAGCAAATCTCTATGAATGAATCGAACTGAATCATTCTTAAAAGGCTGATTTTTGAAGGAAATTGTTCGAAATGAATCCTTAGCTGAATCATTCGCGAACGACTAGGTCTCCAAAAAAATTAATTCTTCAGAATTATGTGTCATTCAAAGTAAATCGTTCTGGAATGATTCAAATGAATGAATCGAACTAAATCATTCTCAAATTGGTGGTCTTTGAAGTGATTTGTTCAAAATGACTCATTATCAAGCTGAATCGTTCTCGAACGCCTCTGCTATCAACGAAATGAATCTTTTGGAAACAGATATAATAAACGAATCGAACTGAATCATTCCCAAAAATCTGGTCTTTGAAATAAATTGTCTGAAAAGAGTCGTTCTTGAACTGAATCATTCGCGAGCTACTGAGTTAATAACAAAACAAATCGTTCAGAAATATATATATTCATAGTAGAATATCATTCCTGAACGAATTAAATGAATGATTCGAATTAAATCGTTCTCAAATGATTCGTCTTTGAAATGAATTGTTCAAAATGACTCGTTATCGAGCTGTGAATTGAATCATTTCCCATTTTTATGATTCATTCTGAAAATTAATCGTTCATGAACAATAATTTTTCAAACCGAATTGTTCGCGAACGATTCAACTTCTTTTTCAAAAATTCGTCAAGTGAGTTGTTCACAGACGGTTCTTTTTCAAGCTGAATCATTCACGAGCATCACAAGTATCATTATTTTCAGAATGAATCGTTTGCGAACGAATCTGCTGGATGAATGGAAGTGGAACTATTGAATTGAATCGTTCAAGAATAATTATTTTTCAAACAAAATTGTGTGTGAGTGATCGATGAATCGATCTTTGAATTGAATCGTTCCACTTCCATAGCTGAATCGTTGATGAACGACTTACTTTTAAAATTAATCTTTTTCGAACGAATCAATTGGATAAATTGAGCTGAATCGTTCGTAAATTACTCGTCGTGGAATCCAATCGTTTTGCACTGATTCGTCGTCTTTGAAGTAAACCAGTCGCAAAAGAATTGAACTGAATCGTTCGCGAACGAAATAATTTGACCAACCGAACTGAATTGTTTTTGTTCGTGGATCAATGTTCCTGGAATCGAATGGTTTTTATAATGACTCGTTCTCAGAGTGAATCGTTTCGTTCGCGAACGAATCAATTTAATCAATCCAACTGAAGCGTTCTTGAAGTGAGTCGTTCGCAAACGAATCGATATGAATAATCGAACTGAATCGTTTGCGAACGAATTAATTTGAGCAACCGAACTGAATTGTTCTCGTTCGTGAATCAATGTTCATTGAATCGAATGGTTTTTATGGTGAGTTGTTTTCAAAGTGAATCGTTCGCGAACGAATAAAATCGTTCTCGTTCACGAATCAATACTCTTGGAATCGAATGGTTTTTATAATAATTCGTTCTCAGAATGAATCGTTTCGTTCGCGAACGAATCAGTTTTATCAATCTAATTGAATCGTTCTTGAAGTGAGTCGTTCGCAAACGAATCAATGTGATCAATTGAACTGAATCTTTCGCGAATTAATTTTCAAGGAATTTCATCATATTTTTGTAATGAATCGTTTTCAAAGCGAATCGTTTGCGAACGATTATTTTTCAAGTTACTTCGTTCTCAAATGACTCATCTTTGGAGTAAATTGTCCGACTTGCGTGATTAAATCATGAGCGAACGACTTTTAAAATGAATCTTTCTCGAATGAATCAATGCGATAAATTGAATTGGATCGTTTTGACGTTTTGCAATGTCTTATTCTCAAATTGAATCGTTCACGAACGACCGACCATAAGATTGAACAATTTGAACGAATTACACTCTCTGAAGGATCGTTTGCAAACGATTCGTCATAAAACTGAATTTATTGTTGTTTACTTTTCTCAGAACAAATAGTTCGCGAATGATTCATTTTGCGAGCAGATAACGTTCACGAACGACGTGATCATTCGCGATGGTCACGAATAAAATTTTCGCATTTGATCTCGCTTCGAACGACGTTGGCGAACGACACTTACATACATTTAAAGTCGTTCTCGAACAACGATGCTTTTGTCGGCGAAGCGAATTAACAAGTCAAAGATTCGCGCTCAGCGGAATGGTACTTTTGCTTGGGAAAATAACAAAGCATCACGCGTGCATTATCGATGTACTCGGTATATCTACGAGTATATTTAGTCGTGGAAAATCCTCGCGAACACAAACAAAAACGTTGGCAAACAAAGGATGAAAAGGTCGAGTTTTTGCCTCTTCGTCTTTACGTTCGAGTTCGGTCTGCGGCGCGGAGTCGGTCACGTCGCGATATAGGCTGAAATTTCCGCCTTCTTCCAACAAGTAAATAAAAAGCCGAGAGGCGAGACGATAAAAAAAATAAAAAAGAACAAAAACAAAAGCGGAAACAGATTTCCACAATCAAAACAAAACACTTGGTAATGTGCCAGTTAGAGCGAAAGTTCATTTCCATTGCAGCGACGAGTGCCGATGGCCGGGACGAGGCTGGGCGGGCGAACCGAGCGTAATCGGTTTTTAATTTCGATCGATTTTTAAATTCGCTTCCTAATAAAGGCTTTATTGCGCGCTTCACGAGCCCACATAATGAAACGTACACCCCACACGGCTCATTCGAGAACCGCAATTTATCCTGAATTCGATATACTACAACGTAGACGTATGATGCGAGTACGAGTATATTATGATGCGAGTGTGCCTATGTGTGGGAAGAATTGCGAATTTACAGCGTACTTTATGTAAATTAGCCTTTTTGTGGCTGAGAAGAAACTGACGATGATGGTTACTTTTTAACAATTTTCGTGCGAATGTGATCTCTGTGCGGGGGCTAGAAGAAAGTTTCGGAGGGTTTTTTGACACTCGAAATCTCCCTCAGGAAATAGGATCAAATCAAAATCACCTAGTTCCATTTTAATCGAAGTAGTTGACGCGAAAAAAGTACGGTATGATTTTTTTTTTTGAACACGAACTGACATGTGTTTTTTTAGTATGAAGTAAAAGAAAATTTTGTGGGAGGGGGGTCATCGAAAATTGCCTTCAGGGGTGAGCAGGAGGGGGTTTTAGGAGTGGAGACATCCTTATTTCTGCACATAAAGGGATAGGGGTATGTTTGGTATCATTTTCATTTAATTTGACCCTTCTGAACACGAATCCGATATTACTTTGCCGGTTGAAAGTGGAGAAGTGACATAATCGTGAAATTTGTATCGCAGAAAATGATCAATTTTTGTGAAAATGAAGGTAAAATCGCAATGTTTCATTTTTTGAGCTTTGTAGGGGTGACCAATTGAGTCAAGAAACTAGTCTTCATTATAATTCAAACCGCCTGAATTCAAATTTGAAGTTAGTTTTCTGATTGGAACTAGGGAATTCTCGCAGTCGTCAAATTTCCTCAGCGTAAATGCCCAATTTTTGGTCAAATTGGCATTAAATCGCGACTTTTCATTTCTTAACCTCATACTCATACCTTAACGGATTAATATAAGACCTTTCTCTAATCAAATTTGAACCTCCTGAACTCAAATTCAAGTAAATTTTCCTGGTAGCAAGTAGAGAATTCTCACAAATTATCGAATGCGCATTGGGTCTTAAATTGACAGAATTTTTTTCATTTTCAAGATACAGCTTTTCCTCACTTCAAGGTAGAAAAAAAATTATGAAATGAAAAATGACAGATTTTTAACATTCTACAATTTTTGTTCGAAACTTTTTTTTATATCGTCAAGTCAGCAAATTTTTTCATTTGATCACCTCAAAAAAATTACCTTGTATTGTAGTAAAAAATAACGATACGACAAAAAACTTGAAATAAAAGTTGTGGAGTATTTAAAATTCATCATTGTTAGTCCTACAATTTTTTTCCTAGCCTGCAGTGATGAGCAAAAATTCTTCGTAGAAGATAAGAATGAAATTTCGAGGTTGTAGTTCAGATGTTTCAGGGGCCCAAATTACCCAAAGTTGAAAATTGTTGCGCATTTATGAAATAAAAAATGAAGAGGATTTTCGATTTAAATTGAAAAGTCGCGTGGGAAATCAGTTTTCAAAGTTTTTCAGACTTTAAATATCGATTTTTTGAAAAAAGAAATAATATTTTATTTAAAGAAATGAGCAAAATTTTATCAAATTCTACTTCGTATATTTTTAATGAGTTTTTTGAGGAGAGAATTTTCATTCTCTGCATTTTTTGACCAGGAATTATTTTTTAATATCTGCATAATTCGTCTCCGCAGCAATTTGTGGAAAAAATCCAACATTTTCGCAATGTTGGCATAGGATATGCTTTTGCGATGACCAAACCTGTAAAAAAGTCACGAAATTCCAGTCGGAAAATTCGACATGAAATTTTGTCGAGCTGACTTTTAGACATTTCGTCAGACTTTTTTGGACTTGGAAAAATTTTCTGATTTTTAATGATTTTTTGGATTTAGAAAAATTTAGAGATAAGGCCTACTTTTTGACATTTATTCAGACCAAAATTTTAAGTTTCAGCCATTATGTCAGACTTTTTTGGATTTTAAAAAATTTTAAAATTTCCACTAACTTGGACATATTTTGTCAGGTTTTTTTGAAATTGGAAAAAATTTTCAGATTTTCATTAATTTTGAGACATTTTGTCAGACTTTTTTGGGATTGGAAGAATTATTAGATTTTCTATTGACTTTTATACATTATGTCAGACCTTTTTGGACTTGCAAAAATTTTTCAATTTTCACTGACTTTGAGATATTTTGTGAGACTTTTTTGTAATTGGAAAAATTTCCAGATTTCTATTGACTTTGAGACATTTTGTCAGACTTTTTTAAACTTAGAAAATTGTTTAAATTTTCATTGACTTATTCATTATGTCAGACTTTTTTGGACTTGAAACAATTTTTCAAATTTCCACTGACTTTGAGAAATTTTTACACATTTTGTCAGACAAACAATTCAGACTTTTTGAACTTATAGATTTTTAGAAATCAAGCTAACTTTCCGATATTTTGTCAGACTTTTTTCGTCTTTAAAAAATTTTCTGATATCCACTGATTTTTTGGACTTGAAATATTTCAGAGGTGATGTTGACCTTTAGAGATTTTCGACTTTTTGAACATAGAAAAATTTTAGAAATCAGGGTAACCTTCCACAATTTTGTGAAGGAAACTTTTTAGACTTGAAAAATTTCAGAGATCACACTGACCATCAGACTTTTTTGGACTTTGAAGTATTCAAATGAATTTTTGGATTTAGAAAGTTCAAATCAGACATTTTGTCAGACAGATTTTTTACCTAACTTTAAATTTTAGATATTTTTTTTTTTTGAATTTGAAAAAATTTTCAGATTTCTACTGACTTTTTGTATTTGGAATTGGACTTGTAAATTTTTCAACGAAATTCACTCACGAAAATCCGTTACGCTGTTTTCAGAATTTTGATGACTTTTAGGACTTGGAAAATTTCAAAATATCAGGGCTTTATGGACTTGAAAAATTCAATGAGCAAAAGCATTCTCTACGTTTTATAGTTTCATCTTTGATTCTTGTGGTTGAGATCAAGGTACTGGTAAGGGTAGAAATTTACTTGCTAGGAACTTTTGGGGTGCAATGGAACAAAAAATTGACACCTTTGGTTTTATTCTAGGAAAAAAATCGTTTCTTTCTCAAAAAACACTGGTTGACTTTGAAAGCTGATTTCCTGTGCAACTTTTCGTTGAAAAAGAGCCTAATCAAAGGGACTGGAAGCGAAGCAATAGGGGCAGATAACTTGAAAGCTGGAAATATGTTAGGATGTGTTCTCAAACTGAAATATAACTACAGCGTGTTTTAGCTGATAATTTTCGAACTCGGTCAAGTTACAGTGGTGAGAAAAAAAAAAACGATCTTAATTATACGAATACCGAATACGTACGTGTACACATGTTATAGGGTTACGAAAATGGTAAACCATTATTTCAGATACAGTCGACACATCCGATGGTATTGTTAACGAGCAACGTTTATTACAGATGAACCTTTCACAAATCTGTCCTTTTCCTGCTCCGTTTTGATTCATCGCTTGTTCGCTACCTTTTTATACAGTTACGAAAAATTGACACGTTATGAAACATTATCCCACGTAAAGCTTCCAGGCTTAATTTTAATTGTGAAAAAAAAAATCAGGACAAAATGTCTACGATTCGATATCGACGTAAAAATATACGCGGAAACCAAAAGCACAAGTTGATTTTAATCGAAATTTTTTCCATCTTTATGTACAAATCCTAACCTAACACACGTAGTCAACCAACTATCATCGCGCCTTCAGACTACGTTTTGATTCTTTCTTTTTCCACCTCTGCTCCTATCTTGGCTCGCGAATAATAATAAAAAGATATATTTTTTCTTCGCTCGTATCGTTCAATAAGAATACCGTCGTCGTCGTCATCATAAATGTATTAAAAAATGTCGAGTTCACGTTTTCGAGAACGATGCAGGTTTTTACCGAGATTAAAAAACATTCTGCTTTCGGGTTGCTTTTGTTGATTAAAAAAAGAATCCGAATCCTAGAAACGTGTTCAAGTTGCAAATGAATACGTACATACGTCGGATCGTCGTCGTGTTGACTTTTAACTCGGCTATGGAATAATTTTCAATGTAGAGGGAAAAGAAATATTCGATTAAGGAAAGTCGTTCGATTTGGGTCCTAATGTGGATATGTTTTAGAGCCAGAGATCATTTTATTTGAAAAAATACCTGTTCGAACATAATTCGTATGTAAGGTGATTCGCAATAGTAGACGTATTCGATCGTATTAGTATTATTGGTGTCGTTGGATTGTGAGTCATGCACGTTTGCGATAAGCATTTCTTATCTACGTGTTACTTGTGAGTTACGTAGAGGTACGTATGATTCATATTGAGCCTATTGAATATATGTACCTTTTTTCTGTGTCGAATATTTTATTTAGCGTGTACGAATTCAAGGCTTGAATTTGTCGAGTAGATATGCATTGCTCGGAATTAGTTATTATTGTCATTGTTTTCTTCTTTTTTTTCATTATTGCCAATTTTTTTGTCCTTTTGGGATTTCCATTGAAATTTCCTTTTGTCTAATTCAAGCAACTTCGTAATATGCAAAATGGGTAAAAATTTAATGAAATGCCACTTCACGTAGAAACTTCTGAGAAGTGAAGAAAATATTTAAATTCGTGTTATACCTACTTCAATTCCAAAGTCCACTCAAGAAACTGAAATTTTAAACGTTGAGTTAGCGAAAGCCTTAGATGTGGTTTTAAGGAGATTGTTAATGGTTTAGATTTATCCCGTCCATCTTGTTTATTCTCTGTGAGGCGTGATTTTCTATATTTTCGAATAAATAGTTCAGATGAAGGATTCGGGAGACCGCACGAGTACGTAAATTGCGGAGCTTTTATGCCGCTGAAAAGGTCATTTCGTGTTTTCCTTAAAGTTTGGTGTTTTCTCGTCAATTATTTTCCGATATTTTTGCACGTAAGTCGAGATGGAGTGAGTTTTGGGAATTTTCTGTAATTACTTGTTTAAAAGAGGATAGAATAAGCTTATCGTTGATATGTTTACTTTTTCAGTTCGTACAATTTTCTCGTTTGTGATCTCAGTGTGATGAAAATTGCATTCGTTGAAAAAAATTCAAGCGAGCTGAAAATAATTGTATCGTTCGAAAGCTAATTTTATCCTCAATTTCGCATCAAAAAAGTTCTGATTTTTGGTCATTATCCGATGTCATGTTTTGGCCAAAATTTGTCCCATTAAAAAATCGTTCAAGTTCATTTAAATTTCGATAAACTGGCAACAAAGTTGTTTAAAACTACAAAAAAAATGTTGAAAATTATTCGAGATTGATGAAATTACCCAAAATACTGCAGAATTTTATTGAAAATTTGATGAAAATTGTTCAAGAACGTTGCATATTTCGTTAAAATAACGTTAAAATCGATGAAATAATAATAAGTAGTTCAAAATAGAGCTAAATTTGCTGAAAAGATTGTAAAAATGCATCTAAGGTTGAAAAAATGTTGAAATTTTCATAAAAGCTGTTCAAATGAACGAAATTAATTCTAATAGGTATCCGAAAAGTTTTCATTGGAAAAGTCGCACCGGTGGGGGGGGGGGGGTTTGCTAAAAATATGGTAGAAATGCAGTTCAAGTTGAAATTTTTTTGAAATTTTCACCAAAGTTGTTCAAAAGTATTCAAAAGTTGATAAAAAATCGACGAAATTGCTTCAAATATCCAAAAAGCTTTCATTGTCGTAGCCACAGGGTGTGTCAAGTGTGTCATGGCACACCTGGTAAATATACAAATCCCCCCTCCCTCCTCAAATATCAAGTTATCAATCCGAAATTACTCCACTTTTCAAATTTTCGTAAGATCTATCAAAGTTTACAGCAACAAGTTCAATTTTTAAACATTTGAGGCTATTATCACAAAAACTAGGCTTTCTTTGAAAAAAAAAATTATGGTCTACAAATTTTAGTTCTTATACTTTTAGCATAGGATATGCTTTTGCTCTCGAGAGTGATCTCGTGGAAAATTCCGTGACGAAAAACCGTAACGAAAAATCGTCACTCTGACTTTTAGACATAATGTCAGATTTTTTTAGACTTGGAAAAATTTTCAGATTTCAACTGA
>FIZU01042278.1:0-11557 GCA_900064475.1 Pseudococcus longispinus | reverse complement strand
TGTCCCCAAAAAAATGAAATGTTGTAATTTTCTGAAGATAACATACAGAATGAAGAACCACTACAAATGAATGACTAATGGATTATAAAAAAGCCCCCAAAAATTTTCCCTACCCCAATGTGGACTTCTCAGCCCCCTTCCACCACTTACGCTCATAAGTATCTAATCGTGCTTCGGTTCGAAAAAATGTTGAGAGGAAAATAAGTATATCGAAATTGCAACAAAAATATGTCTTTTTTTTTAGGGTCCCATCCTTTTTCAAAAATCTCAGTATCTCTGTACTTGAGGCCCAAATCGAAAATATGTTCAAACAAAAGTTGTCGACTAAGATTCTTGGAATAGTTTTAGTTATTACCAAAATTTCAATTAGACCTCTCTCTCCCCTCCAATTTTGCATAATATAAGTATGTTATTGCAAATCACCCCGATTTTCATTTTTCATATGTATTATGCGAAATTGGAGTTGAGGAAGGCGTCCAATCGAAATTTTTGTTATGACTTAAATTATTCCAAGGATCTCAGTCTACAACTTTTGTTTGAAAATTTTTTCGATTTGAGCCTTAACTAAGGAAATAGGAAGATTTTTTGGAAAAAAGTGGACCCTCAGAAAAAGCTAAGGATTCCTTAAAAAAATTGAATCCCTGCTTCTTTTTTTTAATAATACGTCTTAGATTACAAATCAATTATAAAATCGCTTTTGACCTTTTGAAGGAACTTCACTTTGCTACTGTATGTTCTATTAATAAAAACCAGTGAGTTTTTAATTTATTTCTATTTTTCATCATTTTCCATTTTTTTTTGATGGCCTATTTACAGATGTAATCGTTTTGAATGAGACCTTCTTCAATCCAAAATTACATTATTTTTTGATTTGACGAAAAATTTCAAATCTTCTTTTTTAAAATTTTTTTCAGGTTATTTTTGAGTTTTTAATTGTCATTTCAAAAAAATTGAAAATGTTGAAAAATTGAAAAAAGTTGAAAACTAAAAATTCACCTTCAAAAATACAATGTTGTAAAATGAAGATTATTTTTAATTTCTTGAATCAAAGATATACAACGAAAAAATAATACTTACAAATAATTTCTCAAGTAGATAAATAGCCTAGGTATTTTTTTTTCAAAATTTACTCACTTTCAAGCACTTTAATTTTGTTGACGAGTTACCAAAAAAAACCTAAAATTTAATTTATTTCAATTTTTTACGCCACACCTTTCGATCCAAGAAAAGATAAAAAATATATGTAAGTAACCAGTAAAAGGCAACGAAAATTTTTTTTCACATATGATTCATCATTCCTTGAAAATTTTTCCAACTTTTCAGGCCCAAAAAACAGATCTGATACTGCTGATACAGCTCTAATTGTTTACTTATTTTTTAAACTAAGATCATATATGTAGTTACATAATATTTTGGATATTCGACTGTTGCTTTCAAATAGCACTGGTAAACTATTTGAAAAGTTATTCGACGTAATGTTGAGAGAATAAAAACTGCCCTTTTACCAAAGGTCCCCTCGGGCTGAATAGCGCCATTTTTCGGTACAACTTTTACAATACATATAGAATTCTTTTGGGGAAAGTGCCATACAAAATTGACAATGCTAAAAGAGATGATTTTTAAGAAATGAAAACAATACACGGAAAAGTTTTATAAATATCGAAATTTTAGTCGAAATGAAATAAAAATCGTATCGTATTTCCATTTTATAATGAAAATCTTACTCGTGGGAAAATATGTATTCCGACCAATGGTAACTGACCGAAACTTTTTGTAGAACAGCTACTCGGATAATTTGATATTTCCTTATACTTATTTTCTATTTGGCGTGTAAATATTTTAAAATCCTCTGTAGAAATTTTTTTCTTTCGCTGATATTTCGTTTTTATAAGTTTCCTTATCGGGATTAAATAGGTATGCGGTATTGACGAAGATTATTCGCGCGGATACGGTTAAAAATAAGAAATATTTGGTAATATGGGATTTAAAGCGGAGCCTGTTTCAATTTTGAATCACGCTTGTGACGAGTATTAAATTTCCATAAAGTTTTTGATCTTTTTAGTTCATGTAACCGTATGAGAAATATATTTAGGATTCTTTTTTCACCTGGGGAGTTTTCCGTACTTTTTTATATATTTTAAAATACGTGTAGCCGGGAAACCGTTATAGAAAAATTGGCGAAGAATTATGCTCGTCATTTATCATAAATTTCATGACTTGGTTCGCGAAGAAAAAAGAAAGGAAACTACCTGTCATAACTTCATTTCTTATTTTAATCCTTAATCGTGATTTTTTTTTAGCTTGTTGATAATGCCGGGCTAATTAAAAATGACGACCTTTCATTACAGCCAAGCGTTGTTTATTTTTCGAAACAGCTATCATTAAAATTTCAACGATAGTCGAGTCTTCTGTTGGTAATTCTTGATTTCAACGTGCAAAAATGTTAGATACACGAACACCATTTGTTTAGGAGTGGGTGTGCGAGTGAACGAAAACACACGTTAATTGATGAAATTTAAGAGGGCTTTAGGTAAATTGTAAAAATCTTGTTTTACAACGTTACGTTATTAACAGCGTTTTGAAGCTGAGTGCTTTCTGCTTTTTTTCGGTTTTTGTTTATATTTTTGGCGTATTTGTGACGTACCAGGTCGTGGTGTTATCTTTCGATGGTTTCTCGAGGGGGATTTTTTTCCTGTTCGAAATAGTATACGTGTTTGTAAATATGTATCTATACTTGAAGAAAAAACTTTGGAGGTGACGATTGCACTCTTGAGAATATTCGTAAAAGGTTATCATAGGATATACATTTTGAAAAGAGATTTTCTGCATGAAAAGTATCAACCATATTGAGATAACCCCCGGAGAAATTTCGAGCCATGATGCGAGGAAAATGATATTTATGTATTATGTTTTTAGCTAGGTTAAAATGCAAATGTTCCCAAATACGAGTACGTAAGAGTTTCATATATTTGGAGGTTTCAAATTATAGTCTAATACTTGAAAAAAAAAGCTTATGAATGGCATAAAACTCAAATTAGATGGCAGTTTGGACCAAGTTCAGGTTGTGTAATGTTTAAGTCTCAGGAGGATCCTTTCGTTAAATCTCGTAATTTTTTTTCTCGAGAGAAACTGTTCATATCGAAGCTGTTAAGGTCCACGAATGGATCATTTTCTGCCCTAAAATTTTGTTTTTGAGCAGCATTAGTACTGTTTTGTTCTAATAGGTGTCATTTATTGGCTTGTATTGCTCTGATCAATGATTACTTATTTTTTTGAGGAGGGCTATTTCGACTAGGAAAACAACCAAAAATATGTTTTTTTTTTCGTTGAAATATTAATTTTAAAAACCTGCCAGCGAAAAAATTGCAGTTTGAGCTAGAATAATAAGGCAAAAATTTAAAAGGAAGAGAGAACTTGGCCAGAAAGAAATCTGATTTTACGAGTGTATGTTGAATTTGAAGAAATACCTATCCATTATTTTCTCAAAATAAGGAAATCTAATAAGCCAAGACGAAAATTATTGCAGAAAAAGGCATTCAAAAGCGTAATTTTCATCGTTTTTTTCAAATTTTCAATCCGGGGGGGGGGGGCTAGACCCTTTGGAGCACTCCCATTTTTGTGAATTCCTATTATCACTCATGGGTGAAAATTTCCTGAAAAAATTCGTGCTTCATACATTTTGAGTGATAAGTATCAAAATTTTCTTCTCGATATACACATTAGAATTTTTTTAAATATGGTTCTTTGACCATTTTTACATTATTTTCACTAATTTTTGAAAAAAGGTTGACAATTTTGAAAACATTTTTGAATTTTTTCATAATTTTTTGAACATTTTTACCATAATAATTTGAATGATTTTCATAAAAATTTCAATCATTTTTCCAAGCATTAGAATTACTTAATTTTCATGATTTCTTGACCATTTTTACAATGTTTTTACTCATTTTTATAGCAATTTGCATAATTTTTACAAAATTTTCAACAGTTTTCATGATTTTTTTGACAATTTTGTCAATATTTATTATTTTTGTGGAAATTTTCAACCTTCTATCAAATCTTGAGCTACTTTTTCAACATTTTAAGCAATTTTCAAATAAATTTCATGTTTTGATTTCCAACTCAATAAATGGTTGACCCTGCGATTTGAGCTCTAAATAAGTTTAGCTGTGCCAAAACCCACGTGGGCCGCCCCGTACAACGACATCACCATTCATCAGGCATTCCACGCGACGTACACGTTTCAGTAGAACGCCTTTTTCCGCATTTCCGAGCGTATAAAACTTTCAGCTCTAGGTTTCGCGGAAAACGCGTATGAATCATTTCGCGCGGGATTAAATTTTGAACAATTTTTTACGACAGGATTAGCATCACATTCAAGCGTATAATCCCGGTACATTTGAACTCACCGTCGAACCAAAATATACGTCGCGAAAGTCGCGAGCTAGAAAAAAACCACCAACCGCCCACTCGTTCGCTGCGGAGTCGAGCTCGAGATTTCGCCCGCACGCAAATTCGCCTTCACGATCACTTCAACTCTATAAGAAGAGAAATTCAACAGTTACCAGAAATTAAACACAGCAGCAGTATTTTCGAAATGTTCGAATGTTTGTAAAAGTAAAGGAAAAAATCTAGCGTTTTTTCCAAGTCTGTTTTTGATTATGCTAGCAACTTAACTTTGAAGCTTAATTGCGAAAGTTTGTTAAGTCTTATTGAAAAGCTGGTATTGTGCGGGAGTCGCCGTCGTTATTTGTATACGTATTATGCATGAATTGTTGCTTATTTTTACGATAGTTTTTTCTTTCCTCCCTCCCGTTTCTTTTTCATTAAGTCGACTATTTTAATATTTCTAATCCTCCTCTCAACGCCATATACCTTTTTAAAGGAAAACTCTAACTCGATAATTAGCAAAACGCCAATAAATGCTGCAACCGACCGCAATTATTATAAATTTTTATCCCGTCTGTATCGCTTTTCATCATCTGGGTACATCTCTTCGCCGGTTTCTTTTCATTAAAACGAAACTAGCGTTTTGGTTTTTTTCCCCTGTACTTGGTCGTTTCGCCAGCAAAAAGATTTACGTTGATAAACCTTCTTAAAAAGGCTTTCTCTATTTGTATTGTTGGCGAAAAAAAAATATAAGGATGAAGGTAAAGAAGAGAGGAAAAAAATAAAAAATTTTATTCCAAAGGAAATGCCGAATACTGAATAATTCACCTTGTCTTTGTGCCCTGGAATTACGATTTTTTTATTCTCTCTTTTCGTGAAAAATAATCTTTTCTTATATTTACTTTATCATTATAATGAAAATTAGTATAAAAGTACATTTCATTTTCACGACTCATTTCTTTTATAATTAAGAAACGCCGAATTCACAACGCAATTTTCTTAAAAAATTATCAAGAATTCGCCAATTCAATAAACTCGCGAAAATTTTCAATTTGAGCGTCTCTTTCGGCTTTTTTTTTGTTCTCGACCGGGAGGGCATTTCCTTTAAGAATAACTCGAGAAAAAAATTAACTTTAATTACGCGATTTATGAAATATTGATTAAAATTTTTAATTCAGTTTTCGTGTTTTTGTAAAGTGCTTAGAAAATACGACAATCGGGAAAAATGGAAAATGTTCTTAAGAAGAAATTACAGTGATCGGAGTTATTGTGAGAGTAAAAAGAGGAGAGAGGGGGTGAGGTAGGCAGGTAAAAAGCATTTCTGTCGCGTCCTTGAACTGATTTATACGAATGGGGAAATCGTAGAGTGAAAAAATTATGAATTTATACGTTACTAATTGAGGACATTTTTTCTCATTTTGGGTTATTTTTTAATTGCTTGAAAATTCTGAAAAAAGAGGCACTATAAAGGGTATTTTTTCAACTTCTAATTCGATATTATTAAAATGAAAATTTTTAGGGATGAGGTTCAATCAAAAAAAAATGAATTGAAATCAAAGACAAGAAAGGTTTAAAACCCAGAAACAAAAAAAAAAGTCGAAATAATATAAGCTTTGTGAAACCTAACGAAATATTAAAAAATTACAGAAACGTATAAAAAAGGCCTTTCCCTCCCTGGACCTCCTGGTCATTTTTATTCGACCTATTAAAGTATAAAACATAATAATATCCTTTGGCTCTTTAGTCGGACACAATCGATCATGTCTCGAGAAATGCCTAACAGTCAAATTTTGAAACAATCTAAATTTTTCAAAGTTCAAAAGTCAACTGACCACTTTATAAAATTTTTCATAATGAAAAAGTCAGAATTTCTGAAATTTTCCTAGTCCAAAAAATCGTTTGAAATATGAAAAAAAATTTAAGTCCATAAAATCTAAAATACCCTGACAAAATTTTCTGAATGTCAGCGTAATCTTTGAAATTTTCCAAGTCCAAAAAGTCGGTGGAAATTTTAAAAAAATTTTAAGTCCAAAAAAGTCTGATAAAATATCTAAAAGTCAGCAAGTTCAAAAAAGTTTTCTGATAAAATTCTGATTTGAACTTTTCTCGAAATTTTCCAAGTCCAAAAATCCAGTGGAAATCTGAAAATTGCTCCAAGTCCAAAATGTCTAAAATTCTGCATGACGAAATTTTGTGTCATTTTTTGCAGGTTTGATCATCGCTAAAGCGTATCAAATTATTCATCAAAAGTCAGTTTTATGTGTTGTAAGGTCTTATAAAATGTTGAAGTTACAAAGATGGCAAAAAAATATTTTCCAGATAAAATAATGTCACATATTTGATTTAGAAGATTTTCGTCTAAATGAAACTGTGCCATTTTTTGAATTTCTCCTAAAATTTTCAGGAATCATATTGAAACGAATGAAACCCCAAAAAATTCAAGTTATGAAAATATTTTAAAATGGAGTTCATTTGAAAGAGTTTCTTTCATTTTACTATCTGATTCTGCCTCTTAAAATGAGAAAAAAGGAGCTATCAGAATTACAAGAAGGGATAGAAATATGGTATATAGCGTTCAAATTTTGAGAACAGACCAGTGTCAAACCAGACACCAGACAGGAGGCAGGAGACAGTTCGTCTCAATTAAAAAATGACATTTTTAATTTAAAAAAAATTACGTTCGAGTTGAAAAAATTGGAAAATCTTGTCATTTGAGCCAGAAAAACTGAGAAAGTTATCGTGTCCAAAAAATTGGAAGAAATTTTCATCTTTTTCAATTTTTAGTACCACTTGTCAATAATGCCAAGTTTGATTCCTTTTGGGAGAGAACTGACATAATAAAGTATCTTAGAACAATACATGAAAATAATTTCTACATATCTTAACTATATTTTAAAAACTCTGTTTCTCCCCTGTTATGGACATTCTTTTATCATTACGACCCTTTATCAGAATGAAGAGGAAAAAACGTCAAAAAAAAATTGAAAAAATATTTTAACCATAAAAATGGAGAGTATTTTGGAAACTGAATAAAAATTTAGATTATTTGGAATGGCTGAAAAACTTCATTTTGGGAGAGAATCATCACAAAACTGTACAAAACTTTGAAAATGCAACAAATTCTATTCCAACAATTTTTTGTCAGATGCCAAAATTAAAGGGTAGGTATGTACATATGAAATTGAAAATGGAACAACTTTTGAAAAATTTAGGGATCATACGACCAAAAACGTAATTTTACAGGAGACGTGTTTAGAATTTTTTCAACATTTTTTTGAAGAATTAAAATAAAATATTTCAAAAAGTTTCAAAAAAAAAAATTTTTTTATAATTTATTTTCTGCTTAATTTTGAGTTTGGCGACCTGAGACCACACTTTCATTCGATTTCTGACTTTTTTTTACACAAAACGAGCCAAAAAGTGATCGTCACTGTGATTGTTTAATTTTCAAAGTCCTACAGTTCATCCTCATGTTCAAAATTTATTAAGTACTTTTCTTCAATCAAAGTTTGCCCATTTCAATTTGAAACAGACGCAGAATAATCAAATGCCTTTTTTTCATCAATTTTTTCCCAACAAATGAGAATTTTTTTGTTACAATTAACTCAGTGTTGGAGCAGGGTTCAAAACCAAGTCAAAATGGTAAAATATTAATTTAATCTTTTTTTCGTTTTGGCTGAGGTCATTTAACAACTTTTCATCCGCTCAAATCAACTTTCGAAAAAAAAAATCTCGCCTCACATTAAATTAGGGTACGTTTCGCAGACAACAAAACGTACCAGTACATAAACCACTTTCAAGTCTACTTTTGTGAAAAAAGAAATTCAATCTGTCCTTTTCAAAGTTTCATTCAAGTCGAAGTAAAATTATGGAACGAATTTGGCTATGTGCACATACCTACGTGGGTTTATAATCTATTCGACATTCCAGGTTGAAAGAGATTTCATACTACGTAAAAACCTTCACTATCCATCAATTTATATGCTAATGGTCTCGGTTTTAGAAAATATTGCGTCAATTTTTTTTCAAACGAAATTATATTCAGGTACCTAATAAGAAATTTCCAATCTCTATCTAATTTTTTTATTCAAAATTATTCGAAAAAGAAAGATATACATCTTCGCAGACCAAACCTACCGCAACAAAAGGGCTTCGAATTAGCAAATAAGAATAAACCGAATTCCCATTTCAACTCCTTTCATCAACTGTGGCACAATAGCTCAAATTTTTTCATCCTCGTACGAAAATCCGCCTAAAACCTCGAGTAAAATCGCCGTCGCGCCGTTTTATTTCATCAACATTTTATACCTCCAATTATCATAAATTTTTTTGCAGCCAAGGTGCACTTGGCAGAAAACACATTCGCTACATGGGTATTTCTACGTAAAACGAACCCACGTGAAAAATAATTTCTCGTGGAAAAGGCAAATATAAAGCAAATTAAGAGTCTACCAAGTAACATTAAAGCACATATTCGAGACCAGCAGCAGAAATCATTTCACCGTGCTCGTATATGTGGTGTCTGCTCCTCGAGGAATTCATTATGATTTTTTCTCTCTCGCTCTTATTACGAGGGTAAGTTTCGAAAAGGGGAAAAAAAGGTGAAAATTCTTTGCGATTTCAAGGCACCGTATGTACTTTCAAAGATACTGTGTCAATATTAAAGTTTAATAAGTGCTAATGCGAGTAAATGCGTTGGCAAAGTAGCATTGATTCGACGTCGCGAGGCACTTAGAATGTGCATATTTTCTACTCGCATATTTACTTCGTTAATGCAATTATATTACGGAGACAATGGGAAGTAAAATTAAAGGGGAAAAAATCAAGGTAACGGTGAGATTCCATTGAGAAGCTGTTTCGCAAAACAAACGAACAAAATGTATATAGGATTATAATCGCGACAAGCGCGTTTCGAGGTTAAATTTTGAGAAAAATTTCTATCTACGCAGTGGAAGATCTTAGCATAATGAGAGTTGCTAGTAATTTGCATACAGTGGCATAACATTTAGATTTGGAAACACTTCACTCGTATACGTATCGTGACAACGACAATGAAAGCAAATAAGCTTTAAAATACCACCCTGGAGGTTTACTCACTAGTTATACGGGCGATATATCGTCGCTGAAACAATGTTATGCAGTATTATTGGTAAATTCTTAGCTCAAACATAACATAAAACCTCAACGTCATTCTCTCTGTATCAGCGAATCGTGCGAAATTCATCTTACGTATAGTTTGCAGCGTTCGCGAGAGCTAGCTGGCTGCGCGAGGATCGAGTTTCGCAATTATAACATCTTACAGAATACACGAGCGAACAAAGAACTGAAAATTTTTATTCCTTCGGTATCGTTTTCGTTTGTTCATCAAGCTATGATACGCGAGTAAGTAAATCACGAGCAGGAAAAAGTAGGAAATTTTTTCCAATCACATATAATATCTCCTTTGATTTCCTTTTATCAAGATGTCTACTGTTATTCGAGCGAAAATAAAAATTAGTTTTTTATAACGAATGGTTTCCTTTTTTAAAAAGCAGAAATTGTTATTTTTAATCAAAACTTCTTGTTATTGTAGCTCGCATCGCGTTTCGATATCACGGAAACCGTTTCGCTGCAAACGACACCGGAACGACTCGGGATAAAATTTTTTTCCTATTTTAATTTTTGTTTAGGTTTCGAATTCGACTTTCGCGTTACTGCAGTACTGGGAGTAATCGTATTTTCCAAAAATAGATCCCTTACGTGCTATTATACCAAAAAAAATACACTTACTCGTTTAAACATTCTCCCAAAAATGATTTGTCACTCGGCAATGAAATATAATGCTTAGCTCGCGCTATTTATTTCCCCCCTACCTGCCTCCACCTGCGATCTTATCCGACACATTTTGATAACCATTGGACTCATTTATATATCATGAAGACTTGAATATGCGACAGTCGTGCACCTGAAAAAGCACCAGTCATTTTAAAACTAGAGCGAAACATTAATATTGAAAATGCTTTTCGTCGTTTTTATGCGTCGCCGAATGCTCGTAACTTTTAATTTTTGCAGCTTTCTTATATGCGGAATGTCGTAAATTTATATCAAACCGGTGTTCGCGTATGATGTGGTTTGTGATTACACGTTGGTGCGTGTCTTCTTCCAATATACCTAGCCTATGTAGTTCGCAGTATTGCAAATTTTGTCGAAAAATGACGAGGGAATCGATTTTTAGGAGACTGAGAAGTGAAAATCTATAAATTTCGATTTTTTTGCTTGCTGAAGTACCAAAAAATCGTATGCAGAAAACAATTCGAACTTGAAAACAGAAAAGTTTTAAAAAACGTATGTATTTATCTGAACCTCAAAATTAGTTGAAATTCTGGGATTTTTTGCATATTTTTGAGCAAAACTCATTACTTATTAAAATCGAATTTTTTTCACTAAATTTTGAGTTCTAGATGCAAACTTTCGTTATCAATTTGAAGTTGAACCAATACCCACTTTAAAACTTCACATCTGCATTAAAATCTAAAAATATCCACATTGCATCTTTTTTATTACTCTTCTCAAATAACATGAACTTTATCGAAAAAAGTGTAATATTTTACAGCATTTCTCATTTAATTTTCCTCTGTAAAGATCATTATGATTTGACCGGAAAACCATTTTATCTTTTGTATTCAACAATTTTCTTATTTTCTTGGCTCAATTTGTCGTTTGGCAAAAATTTTTGAATTTATCTCGTTAAATATAATTTTTTTTTGAAAAAATTGTCAGAACAGAAAATATTTCTCATACAATTTTCTACAATAAAGGTGGTAGTCAATTTTCTTCTTAACCCTATAATTACATTAAGTCGTCGTCGTCGTCGTTGGGGTCGCTTCTCTTATTTCAAGAGGT
Source organism: Pseudococcus longispinus (assembly GCA_900064475.1). NCBI lineage: Eukaryota > Metazoa > Arthropoda > Insecta > Hemiptera > Pseudococcidae > Pseudococcus > Pseudococcus longispinus. The sequence continues at coordinate 286 of FIZU01042278.1, read as the reverse complement.
TGCGTACATCTATATTCTTCGATTCCTAGCGTAGGTATCTGATCGTATCACGTAGATTTTTGCATGGAGAGTTGGACGGTGAATTTGTAGTCAGCATTTCTGATCTCTTTCTTCCTCTGATGGGTCTTCCCTGAATTCGTCCCTGTACCGCCAACATGAATATATCATTTTCCCGGATTTTGTGGCCTATATACTTCTCTTTTCGATGTTTGATATCTTCGACTATCGTTCTATTTTCTTCTTTCACTTTTGCTAAGACTGAGACGTTTGTTGCAAAGTCAGTCCA
>FIZU01042277.1:0-12613 GCA_900064475.1 Pseudococcus longispinus | reverse complement strand
TTTCAGGCGGATTACCAAGTTCTGAGTCACCAACAGGACCACCATTGATTGGAACTCTAAAAAGTTGTTTATTTCACTTTTTATAATTTTTTGATTACGTGAGAAAATTTATTGAATTTGTAAATTTTGGACCCCTTGCGGCATAAGTTGATTTTGAGTAAGGGGGCTCAAATTTTTACTGCATTATTTTGACACCAAATGACATCTTTTGTGCCGTCAGCTGTTCCGATTTTCGAAAAAAAGTCAAAATCGTTCCACTCTAGGGGGGGGGCTCTCAATGCTCCACAATTTTGGTCAAAGCTCAAAAAAAAATTGAAAATCAAATGTGACATATCGTTTGTTAGGTTTTTCGAGACGCTGAATTCGAATATTACTCTATTTTAGGTTCTGAACACTCCAATCCCCTCCCCCCAGATCTCAAATTTGATTTAAAAAAAAAAATAATCAAAAAAACTGAGTGGGATGTCGTTTGTTATATTTTTCATGGTGCTGAATACAAAAATTGAATTATTTTTTAGGTTGCGATCCTCTATTACCTTCCTTTTCACTCTCCTTGTTATGTTTTTCAAAGACCGGAGTTCAAATGAGCAGGTATTTTTTTAATGAGGTCTCAAGAGCGCTTCTCCCTCATGAATGCGATTGAAATTCAAAGAGTCCATTTTCGAACTTGGAATCTCAAAAAACCTTAAGTATGATTTGCTGCTCAAAATTTTGAATCGAGGAAATTTTGAGAAACCTCGCAAGTTTGGAGGTCAAAAAATGGTTGAGTTGATAAACACAGATAAAATTTCTAAATTTCAATTCTTTTCGCATTATCTTCATTATTTATTTTCTGGGGGGGGGGGGAGGGGAATGAATTAAACTTTTATTCTCAATTGAAATATTAACAATTGAATTTCATCAATAAAATAAGACAGAGTGAAAAAGGTGGTCAAATTTGAAATAATTTTTTTTTTGATTTCGAACAAATTTTTCTTCTGGGGGGAGGGGTGGATCATGAATAGAATAATGAGGGATGAAAAAAGTGTTTAGGCAATTTTTGGCATAGGATAGGCATGCTTTTAGGATAATCTAATCCAAATAAAAAAGAAACGTGACGAAAAAAGGACTCCTGACTGTTGGACAATTTTTCAGCATTGAGACTTTTTAGACATAGACAATTTCAGAGATTCAAAATTACTTTTTGGTCTTTTTGGACTTGGAAAATTTCATAAGCCAATCTGATGAGATTCGACGTTCTTAGATTTTTATAAAAATTACACAGATTTTCAAAAGTCAGATATTATGTCAGACTGATTTAACTTGGCTTCTTAAAATTCAAAAAATTTCCAACGAGGCAGATAAATTTTTCTACTTGGAAAATTTTAGAATTTTTTCGTTTCAAATTTTGAATCTTGGATTTTTTTACGTTACAAAAAAATGAAACCTGACTTTTAGACATTTTTTTCGATTTTTTGAAGTTGGAAAATTTTAGATATCAGGGTAACTTTCTGATATTTTGTAAGGCAGGGTTTCTGGGGCTGGAAAATTTCTGAGATCACGTTGAATTTCAGGCATTTTGACTGATTTTTGTGGATTTAAAATTTTTTCCAGAATTCAAATGACTTTTTGGACTTGAAAAATTTCAAGAAAATTTCAAATATCACGTCTATATGGACTTAAAAAATTCATTGAGCAAAAGCATATCCTATGTTTTATAGTTTCATGGGCGGTGTGGAAAGGGCAAGAATTTTCAAAAAATTTCAACCCCCTCCTTTAAAAAATTAATCAGATTGAGCAAATTAAATTCCCCCATTTCGTACCTATCAAAATACCGCTTTCATAAAAATACATAGGTAGCTTGGTAATCTAGAAAGAAAATCCATAACCACACCACATTCTCACCCTTGCTTCACCCCAACCCGATGAAATATGATTCAACTGCTGAAACACGTGTTGTGAACCCCTTCCAGTCCTCCCATCATCATTAACGACATCTGACCACCCTTAAATTCTCACATCAGGCCAAGAATTTAATTTAGACGAAAAGCCAAACTACGACGACAAATTTTACAACGTTTTACAAATTACACATATTTACACAATATATGTGTATGCTCGAGTGTTCATTGCTCTTCAACTCCAACCCCACCCTGCCGAGCAAGACGTATAGCAACAATCTTGGAAAAGCGAAAATAGGGATAGAGAAGGGTGCAGAAAAGGGGACGAGTACTTAATCAAAATAATTTTACGAAACGATAATAAATTTCGGCGAGTTAATTTTAACGCTGTGCGTGGCCCAGCACCACACATACTGAGGGGTGAAGTGAGGTTATTCGATATGCTGAAATTTTTCATTTTTCATACGTACTCGGATATTATGAATCGATAACCAGGCAATGCTATCGAATAGGATTGTTCGTCATAGAAAAAAACATCTTCCTTACGATGGATTTTTTTATTCGCGAGGTTTTTAAACGTTGAAAAGGTGCTAAGAGTGGCGAAGAGTGGGGTTTGGAGTTTCGCACACATATACGAACTCATACCTGCGTGTAGCCCGACCATGCAACAAACCCATTACAAATACGTAGGCACCCAGACCTGCTACGTCCACGTGTGTAAAGAATCGCGCACACATAATCATTAACCACTCAGTTACAAAACGATCTGAGAGAGCGCCGCAGAATCGCATATGGTACAAATACTCGTACACATACATACGTCGAGTACCTCCAACACAACGCGAGAATACAACACACAGCACACAACCTCGTAGCTGTAACGTTTCCCTCTCTCTTTTGTATCGCTTAAATGGACTCAATTTGTTAAACCTTTTCTTTGGCCTGGAAGCATTTACTTTTTACTTGATTACAAAACGTTAGCGCAAAAAACGTGTTTTCGTGTTCTTTTAGCAGCGATTCGGCCCTTTTTGAACGAGTACAAACGTCTTTTCTAAAATTAAGTAACCGTGTTCTCTTCGTCATAAAAGGGAAAATTTACATAAGCCTGTACGTGTTGTTCGAATCGTACCAAAAAAAAAAAAAAAGAAGAAAAAAATGTGCTATCTCGTATACTATGCCTCGGTTTATAGTATACGTGTACTATGTACCTAGTACCTACACCTTTTCTTTATACGTAGACACATCGAGAAAAACGTTGTAATTGCAGCGCCTCCAGCTCGAGGAGGTTTTATAAAAACGTGTCGTCGCCATTGGCAAGCCATCTTTTACTCGGCTTTCTTCTTAACACCCAGTTTGTCAATTTTATTACCTTATTCGTCCCTTGGCGTTGCGAAATGACCATCGACATCTTATTTGGGTAAATTTAATCTACTCGATGAAAGCGTCTCAGTATATTTTCCCATTTTCCCACTAAGAAAAAAAAATCTCGCCATTGTCTTAAATAATTGATAAGCGACCGTACCGCCGATTTCCTCGCCGAGCCGTGTACGCAAACGATACCTTGCTTTTTAACCCGCTTTCTTCGGAAAATGGGCTATTTTTCAACGAGTCGACCGGTTAAGGTAAATGGTAAACGATTTCCAGCATGTTTTTCATCGTCAGCCACCGCAACGTAATGGCACGTACCAAAATTCACTCATTTTTCAACGCCAAATGGTTAGTTTAGCCTTTAAGCGTACCCGTCAACGTGAAATTATCGCCGGAATCGAGTTCGGCGTCGGCGAAAACCTTGAAATCGATATGCGTGATGCGTTTTTAGGTACTTACCCCCACCATCGGTTTATGGTACCGCCCATTAACCCCACCCTTTTTACGAAATTCGTCGTGAAATTGGTTGGAAATTGATCTGATTGATGCGGTTGTGTAATATTTATTTATTATAATATTTTTATCCGAATTTTAAAATGAAAACGATAGCTATTGCGTTGGATCCTTGTTAGAAGTGGGAGAGGGGGGCGTAACTTTTGAATTTTGATCATATTACCGTGGGATATGCATTGGCGATGACCAAACCTGTAAAAAAAAGTCACGAAATTCCGCCACTCTAACTTCTAGGCATTTTGTCAGACTGTTTTGGACTTGGAAAAATTTTCAAATTTCCAAGGACTTTTTGGACTTGCAAAATTTTAGATATCATGCTGACTTTTGAACATTTTGTAAGATAAACAATTCGGACTTTTTGGACTCGGTAAATTTCAAAGATCACGCTGACTTTCAGACATTTTGTCAGACTTTTTTGGACTTAGTTTTTCAGAATTCAAATGAATTTTTGGAGATGAAAAATTTCAAAAAAAGTTCAAATCAGAATATTGTCAGACAGCTTTTTACCTAACGCTGATTTTTAGACATTTTGTGAGACTTTTTTGAACTTGCTGATTCAAAATATTTTGTCAAGACTTGAAAAAAATTTTCAAGGGTCCATTCACTTTTTAGACTTGAAAATTTTTAGAAATCCTGTTGATTATTAGCCATTTTGTCAGACAAACTCTTCGGACTTTTTGAGCTTGAATAATTTTAGAGATCTGGCTTTCAGACATTTTGTCAGACTATTTTAGACTTTCTGGACTTGAAAATTTTTTCAAATCTCAAATGATTTTTGAACTTGGAAAAGTTCAGAAATTCTGACTTTTTCGATTTCGAAAAATTGTATCAAGGGTCAAATATGAAAGTATATTCTCATGATGTGGAAATAAAAATTATCAGAGGGTACAAGAGGGCTCTGTTGGACTCCTGGAGCCAATGGGGTCAAATGAGGTCAGAAGGAAGCCCCTTTTTGAGGGGGATTCCAGCGGGAGGTCTAAAAGACAAAATTTGCTGAAAATTGCACCAGTGATCAGGAACCATATTATAATATCCAATATGAAAATTTCAGCTTCCTAAGTCATCCCTTCTTTTTTTAGGACTCAAAAAGTACATTTTGGAGTAATTTTTTTCACGTTAAACACCCCACAAGCTCCCCAGATGGGGCTGGAAGCCAATGTTTTTTATATTTTTGTTTCATGTCCTCGATGCTTTTTGTAGATTTTGGCTTTGGGACCCTTTTTTGATTGACCCTTGAGTAGGATCAAAAATCAAAATTTTTCCTGTGTTTTCAGGTCTCTTGTACGTTTACCCGGCTACAGACATGACCAAATGATCTAGGAGGCCAAAATGTGGTAGGTAGAGTCAATAGAGATCACAGATATGCCTTTTGGGGTATTGAATTTTGGGACCCAAATTGGGGAGGCCTTTTGTGGGGGCTTCAGCAGAAGGTCCAAGGGATGAAATTTTTGGAAATTTGTATCAGTGATGACGAGCAAAATTTTCATGTTTTTCTGGTCCCTTGGTACATCAAACAAGCTACAGCCAAAACCAAATGACAGCTAGGGGCCTAAAATCTGGTATGTAGAGTCAGTAGAGGTCACTGATGTACTTTTTGGGGCTCAAATTTTGGGAGGGCCTCTTTTTGTGGGGGCTTCAGCAGAAGATCAAAGGGACGAAATTGTTCAAAATTTTGACCACGGATGAGGACCCATATTATGTGACTAACATAAAAATTTCAGCTTCCTAGGTCATCCCCACTCTTCTTTAGGATCCAAAAAATTCATTTTGGGTCATTTTATCATGTTGAAAAGCCGGCTGGCCCCCAGCTAGGGACCCAAAATTTCATAAGTAGATGATTCATTCTCTCATTCGGCTTTTTGTATTGCTCCAAGGATTGTCATGACCTTGAATAAGGTGACTCAAACATTATGATAATTCTTCGAGACCGCCCTGACACGCCCATAATTATACATCACGCCCACTTATCTCTGAAATGGGGGGGCAGCATCGACAAATTCCTTTCTTTTGGTTTCTGGAAGATCAGACAACCAAAGTTGCCATTTCAGTTTTTGAGGGAACCGATTATCTTAGAAAAAGGGAATTAGTGGGCGTAAAGGGCGTGTCAACGAAATAGGGGTGGGGGTTAAATTCGAAAATACCGTGTCGTATATCGAATTCTAGGTTTTCGACGACGCTGATTCCAAAAATGATGTTCATTTTCACCATCAACCAACCCAATTTGAGATTCACTATATAAAATGGTATTTTTCTTACCTCGAGGTTCGACATATTCTTATTTTTTGGTCTCTGGAAGATCAGACAATAAAACTGACCATCTCAAGTCTTTGAGCGAACCGATTATTTCAGAACAGAGGAAGTAGTGGGAGTAATGGGCGTGTCAACCAATTAGGAGAGGGGGTGAAATTCGAAAATATCGTGTCGTATATCGAATTCTAGGTTTTCGACGACGCTGATTCCAAAAATGATGTTCATTTTCACCATCAACCAACCCATTTTGAGATTCGCTATACAAAATGGTATTTTTCCAATCTTGAGGTTCGACAAATTCTTTTCTTTTGGTCTCTGGAAGATCAGACAATAAAACTCACCATCTCAAGTCTTTGAGCGAACCGATTATTTCAGAACAAGGGAAGTAGTGGGAGTAATGGACGTGTCAACCAAACAGTGGAGGGAGTAAAATTAGAAAATATCGTGTCGTATATCGAATTCTAGGTTTTCGACGACGCTAATTCCAAAAATGATGTTCATTTTTACCATCACCCACCCCAATTTGAGATTCGCTGTACAAAATGGTATTTTTCTTATCTTGAGGTTCGACAAATTCTTTTCTTTTGGTCTCTGGAAGATTAGACAATAAAACTGACCATCTCAAGTCTTTGAGCAAACCGATTATTTCAGAACAAGGGAAGTAGTGGGCGTAATGGGCGTGTCAATCAAACAGTGGAGGGGATGAAATTCGAAAATATCGTGTCGTATATCGAATTCTAGATTTTCGACGACGCTGATTCCAAAATTGATGTTAATTCTCATCACCAACGAACCTAATTTGATATTAACAACACAAAATGGTATTTTTCTTACCTTGAGGTGTAATCGCCTTCCGGTTTATGGAACTTGATAGCGTCGCTGAACACGTAAATCCTGGACGATCCACGATACCATTTGATGCTATGAAGCGTGCCGCACGTTCTTGTGTCAATTTGACATGGTAGCCTTACTTCTTTACCAAACAAACCGCTCACGTCCACCTGGGTTGAAGCTGCGAGAACACAGAAGAAAAACAAACTCGCCTTTATTATCGTGTAACGTACGGTAGGGTAGGTAACATTTTCTCGTATATTCAAATTACTTATCCGCGAATGGGGAAAAAAAAACTTCCATTCGTTCGTGAACGTACCGGTACCGTAAAAACGTCGGTAAAGGGGAAAAAACCTTCGAAAGAGAGAAAAATTCCTCAAATATTTACAATAGGAAAAAACTTTTAACGAATGCCGAAGCGCAGTATAAAGTTTTCTACTTCAATAACAAGCATCGTATATGTACTTCTCGTCCGTTCCGTCTCCTTTTCAAGGTACACATCGGATCGCGCTGCAAAAAACTCCGCCGTTCGTCGCCAAGATGTGCTAATGACATTCACTCATGCGTACATACCTCATTCCGCTGTGTGCTTTTTCCACCCACTCTTCCGCCATACTTCGTATAGCCGTGTTATAAAGTTGAAATTTCAATATAAATAAAACCTTTAACTTTTCCAAATGATAATTATCGTCGAGTTGCTCGGTAAATTGGAATTGAATTCGAAATTACCTTTTTGTCTCGTGTACTCGTACTTGGAGGAAATGTCGGAGGAGCTGGGGTGCACCAGGAGGGCGAGAGTGCACAGCTACCTTAGGTACACGTATTCGGCGGCGTATGTATTATACGCACGTAAGGGACCCCTTCGTCTCTTCGTCGTTTTTACTCGAACGCGATAAAAAACTTTCCGACGTTATTTGCGAAAATAACGATTTGCATTTTAACGAACGTTACTCACGATAATTTGTCGTGCTGCGAGTTGTTGTTGTTGCTTCGGCTGCTGCCACCGCCGCCGACCTTAGTTGTAAACTACTCTAAATCTATCCCTGTTCCGAGGCCTGAAGCCTATCGTCCCTATCTCTCTCCCTGTATTCTCGATGTACAAAATACAGACGCCGATTAACTTTACATACGTGGTTCTTTTTCATATTGAAATAAAATAAAATTATAGATGATCGCGGCATAAATTAAACGGTTATCTATAAAAGTGGGATAGCAGAATACACATATAATATGTTAACCACACGCGTCTCGCCTTCAAACGCCAACCCCGAGTAAAATTCCAATTATATATTCGAGCAAAAACGACGCGATAAAGGTATTTCTTAATAGGTCACCCCTTCATCTTGAACGTACGAGTACGTATAGGGGTAGACTTGTAAAAGCTCTCTCGCTCCTTCTCTCTTTGATATTTTAAAGGGTGCTATAGCTACAGAAATGAGACCAACAAGATGTAAGGCAATGTGTTTGTGTAGTAGAGGAACACACTACAGCACATGTACTCCTAGTTGTAGGTATATTTCCTTATATGATTTTCTCTTTTTCACTAGCGCGAGCATTAAAGTAGGTTCGTCGTTCCGGCTCGACGAGAAAATTAAACAAATTTCTTTATCGTATTACGCAGGTACACTCTTAATCATTTTTCTCGGCGGAGTTTTGATTTTCGAGATTTCACTTTGAGAATTATTTACACCGAGTTGAGACGTAGTTAGCTGAATCGAGTAATATACTCGAGAAGGAAAAAAATACCAACGAGGAAGTACATGAGATGGTCTAGTAATCCATAGAGGCAATTTGGTCCCAGAAAGGTGATCAGGGGAGGAGTTTGGCGTAAATTTGGAGCCAGTATCATTCGAGAAATAATTCACCTTGAAGATTATATCTTTTGAATTTCAAAATAGTGAGGTTTAGCAATGGAAATTTAATGGAGAAACGAATACTTAGTATACCTATTGAATGGTTTACAGAGTTATTTCAATCGTCGACAAGCGTAAGTTATTGGTATTCATTCGAGAAGAAAAATTCGTTTGGGAGATGGTACGTTTTCGACGAATTCTCAAAATTTATCGATTTTCATTTCCGGAGAAAAAGAAGAATTTTCAATTGATGTAGAAAATTTTCAAGTTGAAAAAGATTGGCGAAAATCTGGTACAAATAAATTGTCGAAACAAAATACCAAGGCCAGCATTTTATGAAAAAATTGATATAAGTTGCATATTTCAAAAACACGCAGCAAAGTGAGAAAATTTTCAAAACCTGTTTGAGATGGAAATTCATTTTGGAATTTCGTATTTCAAGATTACATCAAGTTTTGGAAATGATAAAAAATTCTGAAATTTCTGAAAAAGGAGCACAAAGAAAGTAGAAATTATAATTTTTAAATATTTTCATTTTTAATCAAAAGTTTAGCTTTTCGAATTACACGATGAACTTTTCATTTTCCATCAAAACATACCTCTTGAGACAAAAATTTGAAAAAGGACCTTTCTAGTGCTTTTGAAGCACCTAAATGTGTTTTCAAAATTATTTCGGATCAACTATGTACATGGAAGCCCAGTAGAGAGAATGTGAAACAGTGTTGCCAACCGCCTTCTTAGAAAATCTTGAGATTTTGTCTTGAGATTTCGTGAAATAACTTGAGATTTTTAATTCGTTTTAAAGGGATTTTCACACTGTTTTCAATAATTGAAGAGCTCTTTTCCAAAGTGGGATACGTCAAATTTTTTTTTTCAAAAAAAAAATTAAAAAACTGTTTGGTTGACTAGGTTAACTTTGGAAATCAATTATTTTTTATCGCTGGTAACAGTGAAATGCTTCCAGTGCTACCAGAGATTAAAAAAATAATTGGTTTCCAAAGTTAACCCAGTCAACCAAATAGTTTTTTAATTTTTTTTTTTTTTGAAAAAAAAATTTTGACTCATCCCACTTTGGAAAAGAGCTCTTCAAATCAATAAAAAACCGTCAAAAATGTTGAAAATGTAAAAATCACTCAGATTATCGTCCAAATCATCAAAAACATAGAAAAAATTTGTCAAAGTTTCTTAAATTTTGCGTAAAATAGGATAACAGTTTTTAAAATGGTGTCGGAATTGTTCAAACTTTTGTAAAAATTGCAAAAAAAAAATCAGAAATGTTGAAATTACTGAAGTTTTGTTTAAAATGGAGTAAAAATTGACTAAAATGTCGTTTAATTTGAAAAAATTATTTGAACTCCACGTAAAATATTGATTGAAAACATTTTGAAAATTGCTCAAAAAGTTTGAATAGGTATTTAATAAAAAATTGGGAAGAGTTGTATTTTCATGAAATTTTATGCATTTTGCAAACAAATTTTGGACGATTTTCATAAAAATTAGGCAATTTTTCTTACATCTTGTGTATACAATTAAGTCAATATTTCATCAATTTTTGAATTTTTACACAATTTTTCTAATTCCCTAACCATTTTACATGAACTATGTTAATTTTTCATGAATCATAAAATTTTGTGACATTTTAGTCAATTTAATAATTTTTGCGATTTTTTTTTCAACATTTTTTATGAAAATTTAACGCCATTTTTCAACACTTCATTAAAATTTACGCCGTTTATTCTCTCAGTTTTTTAATCATGTAAAATTTTTTCAATATTCAAGGATATTTTTCCATGGTAAGGAATATATTTGCACATTTGCTCTTTCAAAGTATTGTGTTTTGGTGATTACGAAATCCAAGGACATGAACCCTTCACCGAACCCACCCTATGTGGTGTATTACCGTATATCGTTGCGAAAGAAACATTTAGATGAAGATTCTTTCAAAATTAAAAAAATCAGGAATTGCCAAAAAAAAAAAGAAAAAAGAAGAGGAAAAGGAAAAGAGGAATAACGCCGTAAAAAGCTTTTTTTACGGTTTATTTTACATCATGTAACATAGTTTTCTCGTAGAACAGTTTTTTATTACATTTTTCCGGGTATTTAAGAACCTCCATTTGCTCGATTCGAGGGATAACCAAAAAAGACATACACGCTGGTATACATTACGATGTAGAAAGATATACGAAAGGGGCAAAAATAAAGAATGAACAGTCGACTTACGTACTGCAATACGCGAGACGACGTTAAATTTACAGGCACGAATTGTTGTTCATTTAAAATTGATTTTCCATTAATAAAGCGCTAGACAATATGTGTGGGAAATAAATTGAAAATAGAAGGTTTGTCTTGTATATTTTAGGAATAACTGACGGTATAGTGTGTTTTTTGCTGATAAACGACGCGCGGATTTCTTTTTTGCTTCGGCGAATACCCCTACACTCGGTGTTTTTTTTCTTTTTTCTCTTTTAGCCAAACGTCGAAAATTAACCAAAACGTAATTGATGGAATTTTTGCGAGAAATAGAACGTGATTTTTACGAGTTCGCAGCATGAAACTAATTTTTCATTGGTTTATCTCGACTGAGTTTTTTTTTATTAGCGAAATTGCTCTAAATCGGGTTTATTTTACATCACATTAGACCGAAGGATCTAGATCGTCAGCTTAATCATTCGGAATCGAAAGTATACTCTGAGTAAAACGATTTGCTAAATTTTCACTCGAGCTGATTTCGTCGAAACAATTTTTCTCGCCGCCGATAACGCCGAAAAAAAAATCGAAAGTAGAAAAATTGAGCAATATTTCACCGATGTGAAAAAAAATTCGCAGCTTTGAAACGATACTTCAATATAGAAAATTACCAGCCTCCTGAAAAAAACCTATAATTCATTTCGGATTAAAAAAATAAAAAAATACCATTTGTTTGGCTGGAAATCCAGACAGAGATGCAATTTTTCCCGTCGAGTAATTTATGAGCAGAAAGTGCCGGCAAATGGAATTTTATAATAACATCCGTTCCGAACGAGACCTTAAATGGATGAGAAAAATAGCGAGCTTTTCGTTGGTAAAAATTTCCTAAAATTTTTTCTGCTAAAAATTCAACTTTCAATTTCCCGAAAAATTTTCTTAAATGATCGAAAAAATTTAATCCTGGTTGGTACGTCGTAACGTAAAGAAGTTGAGAACTGAATTTGAATTCGATAGCGCCGAGGTATTAAGGATGAAATAATTTTTCACCGGAATTTGTTGCCCAGGATAATTTTTCATATAAATTCGTCAAAAGTGATTAAGATATTTGCGCAGATTAATTAGAAAATATCTCCCGAGCACGCGTTTAAGACGTTCATTTGTCGTTTGAAGGAAATTAGCACGTCGTTGTCCAAAAAGTGATATTAATTGCGGCCTAAATAAATACCTAGTGTAAGTCTCCACCTAATATTGCTTATTTATCTTACTCAGAATAAAGTTTTATAGCAAGCTGCGACGTTTTTTCAGTCGAATTTCTTGAATTCAATAGAGGCATGATGGCGGGTCACTTTTTGACAATATTTCGCTAAAAATGACTGAAAATCACTTTTTCTCACATTTTTCTTTTGAAAACGTCGATTTATTACTCATATTTTTCAATCTCAAACTGAAAAAAATTGAATTTTGCATTTTCTATCGATTAATGAAAGAATTTGCAGTGATGGAGCTGCCAATCAAAGTGCTGAAAAATCCCTAAATCATCAGACATGGGCAAGTTTATCAAAAAAATGAACGAAATCGTTCACGTTCATTGACTAAAAAAAATGAACAAAATCATTCAAGTTCATGGGCCAAAAAAGAGTGAACGAAATCGTTCAAGTTCATTTTGTAAATGGACGAAAGTTCATTGTCGTTCATTTTGCTTTTTTGTGTTTTTAATCAAGATATTTAATT
>FIZU01042275.1:0-11629 GCA_900064475.1 Pseudococcus longispinus | reverse complement strand
TAAAAATCACCCTTGATACTATATATCATCCTTGCAAGTTTGAAAAAATTCGGTTAAAAACTATCAAAAATAGAAATTTTTAACGAAAATCCACATTCAACCCCCCAGAAGGGGTTAGGGTTGAGATATCGAGCTAAAAATTTCGTCACGGAGGTTTTAGACCATCAGGACTAACTTCCACTGGAAAATTCAAAATTCGGTGCTCAGGGCCAAATCACCCCTATAAACCCGGCTACGCTCTTTCATGCCTTATTGATGTACTATCATTCATACATTTTCAAAAGTGTTCAAAGGCGGGCTTGAATCTACCGAATGGTGTGGAGAAAAAAAACGATGTCATTTTTGGATCCAGTGAAAAATTTTAACCAATTTTGATAGGTTACACGGCTACTTTGAATGAAAAATTCGTCAAGTCAATATTTCAGTAAATGGAGCTTTTTGAGAATGTACCCCTTCGGACCCCCTTTAGTTTTTCTGGCTATACCCCCAAGTTCGTAAAAATCACGCGCAGATAGTACTTACCGGATCGCACCAATGCGAATGGCCAAGTTGTCCCTACCTCTGCCAGCAGGGTACCTTTAATAATATCGTGAGACTAGGTAGATTTGGAAACCAAAATACCGCAACATGCACAATCGATAACTTAGAGCAAAAAGGTGTTATCTACATTTTAGTGTGCTCAAGAAAACGTACCTACCAAAAGTCCATTTTTTCAAAACTTTTTTTTTCAAAATTGGGTCAAAACTGGTTGGAATTCGTCAAAAACATGTTTTGAAAAAATAGACCTCGGGTGCCTTTTCTTGGCCACACTGAAACGCAGATAACACCTTTTTATTCTCACATGTCGAAATTATTTTTTTAAAATTGGGTGTTTAGTTGTCCTGTAGAAAATTTGCCAACATGTAAAACAGATTATTCAAATCCAACGCCTCGTACAGATAATTTGGAAAGAAAATTCGACTAAAAATTACGTCTTTATTAAAAAAGATGAAAAATACGAGGGGAAAAATGCTCAAACTTTTGTTTTTAATTCCACATTATTAACTTTTCTTTTTTTATTACGCTCGCCATTAAACGCGAAATAAATTTCCAAGTAATTATTCGAGAATATTTTTCTGGCGTTTGGGTTTTATAATGGTTGGGATAGTCGACTCGTTGCAAATAAGCTACCCAACGAGACCCATGCATTAGCGCGGTTTTCCCAAAAAGGGAATTCATTTAGTCTGCAGGGGGTTTTCTCCGGACCGATTGTTTTGGTCGGCGCGACGATGCGATGTTCGACAAAGAGAAAAAAATTACGTTTTGTCGTAACTTGTTGATCCTGCGGTATTGCGAAGTAGATTATAGTGGAAAAAAGTTTTTCCCATGCCGAAGTTGGAGGGGAACGAAAAGCTGGTGCTCGTAGAACGATACGAAGGAATTGCTGCGAGTTTTATTAAAATCGACGTGTGCCATCCTGTCTCGTTCTATATCTCGGTGTTGCGAAAGACTTAATATGATGGGTGATATCTGTTAATGGATATGGAAAAAGCGGACCGAGTTGTTAATTTTATTCTTCTATTATCATTTCGAGCTAGGTATTGGAAACGGAAGACGGAATGAAGTGCGAGAGAGAGAGGGTTCGAGCTGGAAACTAACGTCCAATTTTTTTGCAGAAAAATAAGTTTTATTGCGAGTGAGGAGTAGAGGGGATTACCACTCTACGTTATGGTTTTGTACGAAGCGATAGTACCGTCATTCGATTAAGTTAATGAAGCTCGGTGTGGTTTCTATTCCGAGCGGTGACTCGAGCTAAGGAACATGTTGATTGCTGTGTCAGGTCGTTTTCAAAGGTGTCGTATAATTTACTGAGTTTCATCGTTTTAGAAATACTTATCCGATATCCGCCTTTATAGACGAATTCGAATAATAGCAAGTCGAAAGTTGAACCTTGAGTAGAGTGGATCAGCATTTGGTGGAGTTTTTTTTTTTTTTTCATCTGAATTCAAAAGAGAACAAGATAAATGTCTTCCATCGAATGTTTAGAACTTTAAATTTTTTCAACAGAGGAATCAACGAATGTATGGTTTTTGCCGCTCTTAAGGGCCTACTCATCAAATTTTGGGATTAGGAATAAAAAAATTTATGGACCCTGCCCGAGTGAAGCGAGGGTGAAAATTTTTACAAAAATTTGGATTCAAAACCTAAAATTTCATCATTTTTTCCAACATTTTAGTGGTCAAGAGAAATTTCTAGCGAAAAATGCAAATGAAACATGACATTTTTTGCCTAAGTAGGACCTGCCGCTCTTTCTAAACCTCACTCTTAACCAATAAGCAATAGCATTTCACCTAAAATTCCAACTAGTCAAAGGCGGCAATTTTTTCAATAAGTTAATTAAAATTCCAATTCAGTGGTATAAATTTCAAAATGAGTCGTATAAAACCCCTTGAGATATTGAACAGAATTGAATGAAATGAAGGTATTTTCTGTTTATACAATTTAGGTTTGCATTTGCAACAAAACATTTGAAAAATTCAAAATAAAATGAATGCCTACCTATGCAATTTGATGAAAAGTTGCATTATTTTAATTTTAAAATTCGCACAGATCTCTAATTTGTTCAATTTTTTCTAAATAACATATGATTTTGGCCAAAACATTGTTAGCGGATCTACCTATAGATATTAAACAGTTGAATTTTTCCCGAATTCAATTCCTCAATTGTTTAAAAATTTATAACATTCGTCTCTGAGAATATAAAGATTTCTGCTGTCATTTTTTGGTGGCTTCTAGACCAGTAACTTGGAATTTTCTGGGATGTAGCTTGAAATTAAAGACTTTACTTCATCCAGTCCAGTCTCCGTCTTCCACAAAATGAAATAAGTAATTTGTATTTATTGGTAGCGTAGCCAGACAATCATTCAAGGAGGGGTGTGGTAGTAAGAAAAATTTTAATTTATGTTGAATTAATATCAATTTTCATTTGAGTACCTAGATAAATTTATTTAGCTTGAGTGAAACGATTGCGAAAATGTTTATAGAAAATGACATTCAAAACCTGAAATTTCATCCTTTTTTTCAATATTTTTGTCGTCAAGGACGCACGGTTCAGACATTTTGGATCCCTCTTGAATACCCAACTAAAACTTATGAAAGTTTTGATGCAATTTTATTTTTGAAAAAAATTGATTTTTTACTATTGAATTCTAGAATATTGGGTATTTAATTTTTGAATTTTCAACGTTTTCTAGGTTGTGATTCATTTCATTTTTGAAATTTTGAGAGTGATTAGCCTTTGGTGTCTTCAAAATACAACTCAACTTATTTGCTTGTTTTTGCTACAAAAATCATGATTTTTTGAATAAATTTGTTCGAACGAAACTTTTTGCTGAAAATTTCAAACAAAGCAATGCTTTTCATGACAACAATAATTTTGTGAAAATATTGGAAGCCTTCGTTTGAAAATTTTGAAGCTCATTCGTTGAAATTTTTATAAAAAAGTCTTGAAGAATGTAAATTAATAAAATATTTCTATTCAGTCATAGAAAAAAGAAGTCAGAAATTTTTGTTTGAACAACTCAAGCAAGCAGAAAGGATTATGAGAGTATATAATTCATTTATTCGAAAGAGTTGAAAATGTACTCGTATTGGTGAATATAAGCCCTCTGAATGTATTCGAGAAATGTTGTTAAATTAAAATTCGCTGTTTTCCCCAATTTCTGGTCTGATGTACATGTTACACCTCAATTGGGAAATTTCCTAATTCATGAAATAGGCAACGTGTTTGCCTAATTCGTGAAATTGTCATTTTTTTCAGTCAACAACAAAAAATTTATGATATTTCAGCTCAAAGTACAAGCTCTCGGCTTCGATTTAGAACACAAAAATCAGCCTCTTGCCTATAGCAGAAAAATTGTTGTAACCGTTATAAATTTTATGAAAAAATTGTCGGCAGCAGCAGCGCACAGATCTAGTCGAGGTAATATGTATGTTCATTTTATTCGTTTTCAAATTATTGTCAACGAATGTTGAAGATTACCTATTTTGAAAAAATTGTGATTAGCTTTCATTACTTTCGATCCCAGTTTTAGTTCAGAACTTCGATATAAGCTTAAGCCTAAGAATTTGCTCAGTTTTTCGATCAAGAGTACTTGACTTGGCATAAACAAAAATAATCATGGCCGAGGATGGAATATATTAAACGTAATATCGAAAATGGTCCATCGAATGCTTAGAAAATTATACAAGGAGGGGGGCAATAAGAAACCGAGAGATTTACCTATTTACTGATTTTCAATTTGTGTGAACCAGGACCGGATTGAAACTTCTTGGGGATTTTCAAATATATCAATTACGTTGTCGAAGTACAAAAAGATATTGAGCCCGAGCGAAGCAAGGGAAAAAAATTTCGTAGAAAAAGTCATTCAAAAGCACAATTTGAATAATTTTTATACCAATGACGAATGAATTTGAAGGCGCAAAATTTCATAATTTCAAGATATTAAAGTTCTGTGATCTTCATGTTACATCGATCGTCTCGCATTGAAAAAAAGCACCGATTTCAAATCGTCGGTCGTTTTTACTCTCGGACGATTGATTTTCACGACACAACGCCCAAATGCGTGGGCAGCTAGGTAAAAGCGTATATAGCTTCGTACAGGTGTGAAAAATCAAATTACGAAAAAAATGAAAGAAAAACCCCTTTTGATATCGGATAAATTTACTCGAATACGTCTCGCAGCCGTATTACCCCTTCAGGTCACCCTCCCATCGAGATGAAATTCAATAGCTTGCGAATCGTCGACGACGTTTACAATGGTATGGGAAATAGTACTCGGTGGAAATAGCTGTATCCGAATCATCGGTACAGAATCGAGCAGAACACGGTAGGGAAATATTCGCTCTCTCAGTGGATCCCCCCATCACCCCTTCGGTCTTTTTCATTCGAGTGCGTTTGTGTGCGCGAACCGATGAAAAGGACGACTTGGGAAAAATGAGAGGGAGGGGAGTCCAGGGTGGATGTTATATACTTGCACGAGGGTTGGAGAAAAAATGCGACGAGTTAAATCTGTTCTGGAGCGAATTATTTTTCATTTTTGAGTGCAACGGTACGTCGTCGTTGCCTACTCTGAAGGGGCAGGCGCAATCGTCGAATGACAGAGTAAAAACTACCACTTTAGCACCCAATTTGAAAGAATCGAAATTCCTTTGAAATTTCATATCGAATACTTTTCTCGTCGGTCGCCCTAGCTCGTCGTGAACGTAGCACAAGGTACGAACAAGGAGAGAAAACCCCTGGCGAGAGGTTTAAAATGGTTAAAGCAGCTGGACGAAGATAGGCCAAGTACAGGGTGGAAATACGTACTAATGGTATTATATGAAACGCTTCTATTGCTTCACTTCAACAGTTGTCTCTTTACGACTTTTTGTTAAGCTGGAAAATTTTCCACTCGAGTTTTTGAACTGGAGGAAGAAAGAAGACGAGGCTTTTGTGTAATACGAATCGTCGTCAGTTTTTTTTTTCGGTTTTAGGTGCTCTTGATATCGATATACGAAACGAGCTCTTGCCTTTTGCCTCGAAATATTTATATAGAACGAGGATATTAACACGGTGCGAGTAAAATTGTATGTTTATGAAGGTATCTTATGGAATTTGTAGCTAGATGATCGAATAGCTGCCTATGTGGTGGCCTTTTTCAAAGATTTATTATCAAATTGAAGAAACCCCCTCAGAAGGGTGCGAGAACCGAGACTGGTGTTTTGAAAACACCTCTACTAATTCGATAATGGTGTTCGAAATTACATTTTATACGCGATAAAGAGCCAGCGCAGGAAAAGTTTGCTCGTACACGAGAAATAAGAAGTAATTTATCCCAAAAACTAAGCTAAGCTAAAAAAAAGCGAAAAAGAATGGAAAATTGTGTATTTGTTGAAATTTATTTAACGCTGTGGTCTTCACCACCTTTACTCGGAAATGCCACCGCACGAAACACGAAGAGCATATAAAATTGATTATATCGTCGTATATTGTCTACCTCCTCCCTTTCCCTCGCTTGTTTTGGTCAATTTTATCAAAATATTTCGCTGTAACAAAAGTACCATCCGAAGACGTGGTTTCGTGAGAGTTTTTCATCAACCGAATTATTATCAAGTCCCAATCGTGTGCAGCGGAATTGCTGAAGGGATATGGTCGCTTCGTTCGTGGTACGTGCGTCGAAAAATTTACTCGTTTTTGGACGACTGCGACTGCGACGGCGGTGGCAAAGGCCAAAGTATTTAAACGTTAATACCTCCGTTGGGATTTGAAAAAAGGTGGGAATTTTTTTGCTTTGTGATAATGGTAAGCTCGGCGTGGCGTGGCAATACCTACATCCGTCGTTGTAACTCTAACCAAGGTTCGGATTTCGTTTACGTTTACTATTTTTATTGTTTTTGAAATAAGGGTATGTGGAACGAGGAAAGAGGCAGGGGTTGGTGAGAAATGTTAAATCGAAGCCACGTTTATAGAATTTACATTACCGTTTATCGAGCACCTAAGCCCACGCTGTAGTTGGCTAGTTGGTTATTTATCGAGAAGTGCTGGGGTGTTTTTGCGTGCTCAGCACATTCTCGCTGGTTTGTTTGCACCTAGCATGATGATGCGAGTTGCGAGTGTAGGGCTGAAATTGAATTTTCCTTGTTTTATTACGCGTAGTTGGAGATGTGGAGTATGTGGTGGTAAGGTTGTGGTGCGAATAAGATGATCGAGTGCTGTGGGATATGGATTTTGTGATTAAATCCGCCTCGTAGGTCGGTATTTTTTCTAAATGATGAATTAGGCTGTTGTTTTGTGAAGTACAGTTTGTAAATCGTTGGAAGGAATGATATTTTAATTTTTCATCGTGTTTGAGGAAAGGAGGTGATGGTGAAACCAAAGTAGTTTCGGAATTTTGAAGAACTTCTTACCATATTACTAGAGATGTTCGTTGAAAAGTCGTAAAACTTTTCAAAAATGAAAAAAATCGAGTGACATATCAATACATTCGTCTGAGCATGCTTGTGTAATTTATCAACTCGTCTGTTTCACTTGAGAGTGGACAAACAAAATAGCATTATTCCCATTTTGAGCAAGTCTCCTTGTTGGAGCATATTGGGCATCCAACATACTTCACTTTGGGCTTCATGGGAACCTCTTCATCGTTGGTTCATGTCGATGGATTTCTTCGTTGATGTGGCGCCTGACTATACGTTTAGATTGGACCTATCTACGATGTAACGCAATCTCCTGTCGGTGCTGTTATTTTTACATTTTTTCCAAAGCGAAACGATGCCGGAAAGCACGAAAAGAGTGAAGATTTTTAAAAATACCCCGTCAGGTGCGGCCGCAACAATTGGAAAAATAATTTGAAGATTCGTATCCAGTTGGTCATACTCTGGGACGGTGTAGAAGCTCAAATCGCAACTTTTTAGGGGTGTGCCCGAGGTATCACGCAGGTGGCACTACCCAAAAGTGGCAAAAACCACATTTTTTCACAAAGTACCCCACTTTGAGGACCCCTAGCTATGCCCAACTGCGAGCTAGGGGTCTAAAATTCTCTATGGTTCATCCTCAACTAAATATGAACCACCCCCTTGAATTTGGTCAAAATCCGAGATGTTTTTTTCCGCACTTCACCCTACTGCACATGTTCGTTTGGTGGTATGAATGTGAAATTTTGAAGTTGAAAAGAACACAAACAGAAAACGAATATATGTTCTTATTTTCTTAAAAGGTTGTTCTAATTGGAGTTTTTACTTTTTTTTTGTTGCAGGTAACTATTTTTTTGTCGTTGGATGATAATTTAATGTAAGGTAAATTCGCATAAATTATTTTTATTAATATTTAATGATAATTTAAACGACTGACTTGGTGAATTTTTCAATTGCTTCAATAAATTCAGCATCTTACGCAATTTACAATGCTACGATGTGGTAACACCCTTTCATTTTTCATATTCTACGACGTCTTTCTTTGTTATGACCGTAGACAGATTTATGTAGTTATTTGGAGATAAATTGTGTTCCTTGCCTAGATACGTTAAGTAGATTATTGCTTCACAATGTTGAGTCTCTTGGATACATTTCCTTTGACGCTACGGTGTTCTGTGTTACCCTAATTTCATTTGAAAGATTTCAATGAGGAATTAACCACTTGCCGATTTGTAAACAGCAACAAACAAGGAGTTACATCGTTGATTGACTCTTCAATTTAAAGGTTGCTCTTCCACCTAGTTAGAATGTCTCTAGATTTATTTATTCCTTTTTTGGAGCCAGGGATCAGATCAGAAATCGCATCAATTCTCGTTGAAATTTGTATACGATTTCCCTAATTTAGTCGATTGGATGTCCGCTACCAAAACAAGATGATAGAAAATAACTACCCTTCGCGAAACGAAAAAGAAGTATCGTCGCCAGCAGAGATAATAATTCAACCGGCCAAATAGCAACGTACACAGAAGACGAAGGCTGCGGTAAAGCTAGAATCCTTTCTTTTTGCTTGTTCGGCGTCGACGAGACTATTTATAAAGATTACAAAACCGCGACAAGTACCTTTATAAACAAATAGGATGAAGTGTGCGCCAGGAGGCGAAAGAGAAAAAAACTATATGAAATTGCGCCGCGACATCTTCTGCCTTACTTTTCATCGGGACCTAAGATGGCCAGGCCCAGAAAAGTGAGGCGGTGGGGTGGAAATTTTCACGCCCACGAATATACAGAAAAGGTATTAATAATTAAAAACTTGCGGCTAAACTTTTAACCGCGCCGCAGTCGAAATACGTCTCGCGTCTCGCTCTCCATTCTACGTATAGTATTTTTCTCCGGTTGAAATGTAAATTGCTTTTAACAACGCAATTCGGCGTAAATAGAAAGTTTCTCTGGCGTAGTTTACCCTCAGGAGAAAGCCGCCACGACCATTTTCTCTCCTCTTGTTGTCATGTGTTTTTTCCAGCTCGCCCGGCGCCCATGTTCATCTCGATCAACGTGTTTCTAAGAATAACACGTTATATTTCGCTTCATAAATCTCGAAAGAAAAATTTAATAATGCATGATTTGATTTGCATTTATATTTTATTGCGAAGCAGGATGCTGCGAGATGAGCAGGGTGTCTCAAAAGAGCTATTTGCCGGATTAATTCCGTCAACGATTAATTTCATTTTCGACGAATAAATTTAGAAATAGGCAAGCATCGCGATAACATTGGTGGTTTATTTTCTAATTTTAAGTAAAATGATCACAACTTGGGTATTTTTACCCAACAAGACCATTTTCGATGATTTTTCACATTTACACCAGTTTTTAGGGGGCATTGAAAAATGACAGTTCTTGATATTTTTCATGTTTTTCGAAGCATAGCTGAAAAAAATATGAAAACATTTTTTCTTACAGCATATCATTAATGACAGCCAAAATACACCATCAACCTGCATTTACACCAAATTCGTTCATTTTTCTTTTTTTCCCCCATATTTCTTTAAAAATACTCGAATGATGCCATTTTGAGAATCCACAACCTCTTAAAATAACCTAGGGGCCTAAAAATCATGTCTGGGCTTGTTTCAAATTGATATCTCTCGTATACTGCAATTTCAGCAAAATCGAGAAACTTTAACTCCTTTTCAACATTATTTTATGTAACATTTTTTTAAAGTCAAAAATATCTACTAAATTTTTGGAAAAGAACAAAAAAAATTCTTTGATTTTGCTGAAATTGCAGTATATGAGAGCTATCGACTTGAAACAAGCCCAGACATAATTTTTAGGCTCCTAAGTCATCTTGAAGAGGTTATGCGTCTCCAAAATTGCGTCATTCAGGTATTTTTAAAGAAAATTGGAGAAAAGAAGAAAATGAACAAATTTGGTCTAAATGCAGGTTGATGGTGTATTTTGGTGTCTTTAATGTTATATTGCAAGAAAAAATTTTTCGACCAGAACTGATCCGTTTAAGGGGAAAAATGAATTATTTTCTGCATATGTGTAATCAGTTGACGGTGGGGGGAGGGGTCCCGAAAAAATTTCGAAAATTTTCAAAATAAGGACCACCCTATATGCACAGACCTCATAACGGGGTGTAGTAAATACCTACAATCAGTAGATATTTTTCAGCTACTTCTTACTCGACATGACATCGAGTAAGATTCGCCTATTGCATAGCTTCACCATTGATGGTGTTATCTAAAACAATACTATTCCCTTCCTCCCAGCCATACCCCGATTGTAGCCTCCAAACCTGTACAGCCCTTTATAGGTGAATAGATGACAGGAACCACAACACACACGCATAATATCACAACGAAAAACAAACATACACGAAGACGATCACAAATTGACTGGGAATTGGTTATCTAGAAATGCATCGAGCTGGCCCAGTCTCTTATCAGCTCGGTGCATTTCCTCTTACGTCGCTCTCTTTGTATAATATTACAGGGGGCAAAAACAAAACGTTGACACGAAAATTCGTTAATCATGATGTCGCTGTATGAAGAAACATGAAACTTTTCCTTATAAATTATAATGGAACGAAGGTAAATTAAAAGTTTTCGGTTTATCTTGGAATTAGATTCTGTTGACAGTGTTGGGTCAACCTGTAAGAAAAGAATTCGTAATATTTTTTCTAATCGGATTTTCTTTCTTACACAAAGATTGAAATATCTTACTATTCAAAAATTTAACTGATTTCTTGCTCAGATAGTTGTTCAGTGTGTTGTACCCGTAGATGCTTTAACTGATTTCGTTAAAAGTGTGATATCTACGAGTATTCTGGACTATCAGCGTTCAGAATTTTTTCGTTGATTCCTCACGAAATTCGAACGATACATTCTACGAGTATATCATGCTTCCCTTAGTTCGTTTAATTTCCTCGTTGTCCGGACGATCTCCATTAAATCTTGAATAATGTTGGTGTACTAATATGCCTATAGGTATCCATTTGTGATGCAGTTCTGTCTGATCGCGAGTAAATCATAATTTTTCATTAAAAATGCTTTACCATATGATATGAATTTTCAAAGTAACTTATGAATGAATGTGAACCTAACATTTCAAGTAAACAGATGTCGTTCAAAATACCATACGATATAATGGAACAGAATGCAAAAGAAAAAATACACGTATAATAAACATACCTACAATCCTACGTAGGTATTACCATACGATAGAAAAGTTTGATAATATTAATCAAATTTTTGCGACGTACGTACCTATAATACGTCTGCTATTGTACCATTATTACGATGCACAAGCAGTGAAAAGGGAACAGCCCGAGATTGGTTAATAATTCACGAAAAATTTTCCACATATACTATATTTACAGCTATACGAGCGAAATGGTACGTCCCAATGAAAAAGATACCTATACCTATTTGCTTCGGTATAGTCGTATACTAGAGGCAACAAAAAGAAAATAAATTTTGATTAAAGATGGGTTATCGCGGTTTATTCGGGTTCGGTTTCGAGTAAATTTATATACGATCGAGTATTTTGACAGGCTAACTGTGATTTTTTTCTCACTCGATGGTTGAGTTATTATATGAAACCGTTGTGGGTACCTACTAGAGCTCTTCACGAGGTCGTTCGTTGATCACGAGACATCAACACTCGCCTCGCTCATGTGCGATGACGAGTTTGAATG
>FIZU01042274.1:0-22212 GCA_900064475.1 Pseudococcus longispinus | reverse complement strand
AGTTGCCGGAACAAGAAGCCATCAAGAAAACTATTCGAAGGGCACGGAGAAAAGACCTACCGCCAAACCCATCATTATAAACATGTCGCTAATAAACTTTTAAATAATTCGGGTAAATGGCCTTTCGGGAAAATGTCCGGGAATCCGTCACACCAGCCCCTCCCAAATGAGCATTAAAGGGTGGGGGTCCAAAATAGTGTCAATCGTTTGTGCTTAGTTTGTGCTCGATTGTGCACCACTTGAAATTGTTTGTGCTTCATTCTGTACCAAGTTGAAATGGGAGGGGCTGAGGAGACGGTTGTTCTAGAGGCCGAATGGAAATATTTTCATGAAAAAGTGAATAGGTCATTCGATTGTGCTTTTGAAGCTGAGAATTGTGCACTAATGAAATTGGAACCTCACCTCCTCATAGCTGTACTTGTACTCAAGCCTAGTCCAAGCCACCAACAAAGGAAAGGGTCTCTGCGTAAATGCGGATAATGGTAGGTGGGAGGGACGAGAGTGGCATCAATCGTTTGTGCTTGATGGTGCATCACTCAAAATCGTTTGCGCTCTCTTCGATGAAAGGGCCAGCCCCTCCCACAAAATAGTACAGCTATGAAGTGGTGAGGTCCCAATTTCACTAGTGCACAATCCTCAGCTTCAAAAGCACAATCGAATGACCTTTTTACTTTTTCATGAAAATATTTTCATTAAGCCTCTAGAACTACAGTATCCTCAGCCTCTTCCATTTCAACTTGGTACAGAATGAAGCACAAACGATTTCGAGTGGTGCACGATCGAGCACAAACGATTGACACCATTTTAGACCCCCACCCTTTTATGGGAGGGGCTGGTCCCTATGTTATAAGCCTCCTCGACAAAGGAAGCATAAACGATTTCGAGTAGTGCACAATGGAGCACAAACGATTGACACTATTTTGAACCTACTCCCTTTTTGGGAGGGACTGCGTCACCTCAGCCCCTCCCAATGCCCTTTTCAATTACTCAAAGAACAGAGTGAGCACAAACGACAATTTTACGTGCACAAACGATTGCACTCATTTTCGGCCCTTGTGCTCATTTGGGAGGGGCTAGCGTGACGGACCGGATCGGCATAGTATCTTACCCAGCAGTCCTCAGAGTCACCAAGTAATGTTCGATCATCATCGACTGAGCCAAAGCCCGCTTGCCCTTCCCTATTTTTCTTAAATGGCCATGTTCTTCCAACATTTTTTACTTATGCTTATTTGGCAAATGACAGCCCTGTGAAATTCACGGAATTATTAAAGAATGAGAAAGAAAAAGTACATGTAAAACCATATAGAAAACTTTTAAAATCCCCAGAAAAATATGAAATAGTTACAATGCCAGAAAAATTGTTGAAATATTGAGAAAATCGGTAGGTAAACGTTCAATTATTCAAGACTCGGGAAAAAAGTTTCAAGGTGAAATTGCATTTTTTTTAATTTGATGAGTCAAAAGACATGCGAATATCATCGTGAAAATGTTACAAAATTTGTACCAGCGAAATGTACTTACCTAGTGCAAATAATGATACAAAATTTTCTATTAAAATTTGTTTATGACTTTGCATTTTTTTGAATTGATTAGCGAAATTTTTATACTGATATTTCAGCACTTATGTTCATTCAAATTCTAAAATAATAAGGCAATATGCTACTGTTTTATAATCGAATCTGAAAAAGTATGGCATACATTTGATGAGACACCTTGTATAACGACTCGTTCTCAGAAACCGAGCTCTTTTTAATTACCAGACGAATGGAAGCGATTTATGCGGAAATATTTGATCTCAAACGGTGAAAACGAAGCACGCGACGTCGATTGAACAGTCGCATATCGACGCGGGTATAAATAAATTTAAATAGTAACAAGATAATTGATGTTAAATGGCTTCTTGAACGCTTCATGTACCTATTTGTAAGATAATTTAGCACGTTTCGTATTCATCGAACGCAGTTTTGTTTTGTTTTTTGCTTCAGGTAGACATGTTACCTTTACCTATCCGCCTAGCTGCCTGTTTAACATTTAAAAAGTTGTACGTGCATGAAAATGTATATTTAGCGCAAGCGGGTACACACGGGCGAATGTTTCATTGAAATAGAAGAAGAAGATACGATAGAAGGGAAAGAAAAAAAGGTATCAACGAAGACGGAAAATATTAGTTATGAATAAATAAACGTCCTAGTAGGTACACTTGAACGTTCTACATAAAAGACTCGGTAATTTTTACTATCAAACGGCGAATTTTTTTTAATACTTTGAATAGACTCCAACGTAGAGGTATATATGGAGGTGAACTCGCGACGTGATTAAAATGTCTCTTATTCGTTGATTCATTATCGGAGACTCATATCCGGTACACGCGGATAGCGGTAGCTCGAATAAAACAATATATTCGATGTACCTAAACCTGGCTACACTGATCGAAGAAGAAATTCTCGCATCCTTTTCCGAAGCTTAAAAAGAAATTACTTCCTAATTGAAACGATATCGGTTACTGATACGTGGTTAATTCGGTCACGTTATGTAGAGTAGCCGGTATTCACTGCGGCCATGTTTTTTACTACATAATTTTATTTTTTAATAGTCATGATTGTTATTCATTTTTGGTACATCGTATCAAATGTATTCGTGTACTTGAGCGGTTCAAATATCATCTACATATTGATCCCGGGCTGTCGAGCTGCCACTATACAAACTGATGATGCGTATGCGTACCCCGAAGAACAAACCGATCTGGAGACGTTTTCGCCCGAATTAACTGAGCCCGTACCGGATGGGGTAACCGAAGGAGTCGAAAAAATCGGTGCGTTTGAAGATATATCTAATGGTTCTGATGCGGAAACGTCAACTAAGTCGAATGATCTTTATACCGAATCGATAACAGAGATAACAACCTCACTGGCGTCTTTATCGAGTCAAACGAACAGTAGTTCTGATGTTGTAACAAAGACTAGCGATCTTTATACTGACTCGACAACAACGCCAACATCCCCCACTAGTTCTGATGCGTCAACTAAGACCGAGTCGATAACAGAGACGTTAGCTCCGCCCATCACTACAACCTTTTGTTCCGAAACGTCAACTGATCTTTATAATGCATCGACAACAGAGAAAACAACCCCACCAAGTAGTTCTGATGCGTCAACAAACGCTAGCGATCTTTATAACGAATTGACAACAGTAGAAATAACCTCACCGAGTAGTTCTGATGCTTTAACAAATTCCAGTGATCTTTATACAGCCGAATCGACAACAAAGCCAGTCATTGCAGACCTCAACAATGTTTCTGAATCAACAACGACTCAATCTCTTCCCACTGCCAGTGATCTTGAACCAATTGGAAACATTACCGTTGATTCTGCCATCAACAATGTATCTGATTTCGATCATTCTATTGTCTCTTCAACAACAATACCAGCAGATTCTCAAAACGTGTCTGCTTCAATTAACTTGGTCGAAGAATCCAATAATCTGATAGAAACATCTACCCAACCTTTACCATTTGATTCGACTGACCATTTGGTACCTGAAGTATCAACCAAAAATATATTGGGGCTAGAGGCAGCATATTCTACGACAATTAGACCCATATACGAAGAAGGATATAATGATCCGAATAGAGCACCTACGAGATATGCCCAGTTTGAAGAATATGCAGAGACTACTAATTGGAAGTTCGCCTCAGACTACGGAATAGGAATTAGGTAAGTAATCAATTCGTATGTTATAGTTTATCAGTTCGAGTACTCTGCAGGATTACCACATAGGTGTATATCTGATTGACGTTTATTTGAAACACTTATCTCGGATTATGATATGCATTGTGAAGCTAATGAAGGGCTTGATTAGCTTGGTAAAATGGGATGTAGTTTGCGCGTCGCAAAATCAGCCAAATTATTGTTATTAGAACACACATGAGGGGATTCTGATGAGTCAGTTGGTATTAAAAAGTGGCACGCGTTCAATTTATTGACATCCTGAACTTGTTTTTTTTTACCAAAAAGTCTGGAGGTTGATTCAACTTCTTCGAGTAGGTAGGTGCCTTCAAATACCATAAAAACCAGTTGCATTGGAACCCTGAATAGTGAATAAGCAATATGCGTTTTGAAACAAATACCTATCTGGTCAATTGGTCATAAGCAATTCAATGTTTTTACTTTTTAATTGCTTCTTTTTATTATATCACTGAGAATGTTGCCCTATCTTTCATCGGTGTTTTTGAACAGATAATATTAAATTCCGCCTCCGAAACAGAATTTTGGTGTGATTTTAAGATTTTTAATTAATTGAATTTGCAGGGAGGCGCATAAGTCAGTTTCCCAATGCAGCATTGTGTTTGAGTCCCACAAATATGTATTTTCTGGCTAAACCAAAGGTCCTACGGAAAAAATGCGAAGAATCAAAGTTGTAGAGTATATAATTTTCTTTCTGCGCCAAGCTATTAGTTTTTTCCCAGGAGGCTTGGTTTTCATTATTTTTGCAGATTTTTTCGTTTTCGTAATTTTTTCAACATTTTTGACACTTTGAAAACTTTTTTGGAAATTAGAAAATCTTGTAACACTTCATCAGCCTTTCCCAATGGATCGATTTTGACCATTTTAGAAGCGTCATCAAGCATCGAGATTCAAAAATTTTCAATTTTGGCACAGAAAAAATTAAAATACTGTAATTTTTTCAACATTTTGTAACCTTTGAAAATTTTTTTGGAAATGACAAAACCTTGTGACAGTTTGCAAGCCTTTCCCAATGGACCGATTTTGAACTCCCCCTCCCCCTCCCCTCCATATGGTTTTTTGAGATGTAGATGTGTCGTCAAGCAATCGAGATTCTAAATTTTTCAATTTTGATACAGAAAATATTGTAATTTTTTTAACATTTTCTTGCATTTTTTGAACTTTTTTTCGACTGAAAAAATCGAAATTTTTTCAATTTTGTCGTTTTTAAAACTTTTTTGAAAATAAAAAAAAAAAAAAATTTTCAATTTTGGGACCGGAAAAATTGAAATTCTCAATTTTTTCAAAATTCTTTACAATATTTCCATGGAAATTATAATTTTTCGTTCCAAATTTTTTTTAATGGTAAGGTGGGTTCAAAAATTTGTTATTTTTTTCAAATTTCCTGAAATTCGTTGAAATGTAACCACGAAAAAGATGGAGAGTTTCGCCAGTTTTTCCTAATATTGACCAGATTTTTTTTTCAATATTTTTTCAGGGGGTAGGTCCGAAGTCAGCGGGGGGTGAGGCCCTCAGTAGTTTTCGAAAACATTTTCAAACTACATACATGAATATTTCAAATTTTATGAATTTTCGTTCGGGAGACCTTTGGAATCGTTTAATCAAAGATTCCCATTGCTCTCATGGGAAATGAGTAGGAGTAGAATAGGCAAAAAAAAATTGGAATATTCCTACAACATGTAAAAAATTTCATAATTTTTAAAGAACTAAATCAAGTTCTACAAATTTTGAATTTTTTAAAATGGTTATTCTGTCAATTATTTTACAATTTTTTCAATATTTAAGGCGGCTTAATATTTAATTCTGATTATTTAAATTTTCTCAAGAATTTCAAAGGGAGCAGAGAGCAGTTTGTTCCCTTCAAAAATGTCAGAATTGCATTTTCATTAGAAAAATATGCTCTGATGAATTTTTCTTGTTCGTAAATTTGCATTTTGATTTGAAAAAATGAGGAAAAATTGTATTCTGAATCAAAAAATAGGAAAAATTCCATTTGAATGGAAAAATTTTCGCATTTTGTCCTTCCAGTATGCTCTTTTCATCATTTTGACAATCGCTATGATTTTAGGATTACAATTCTCACAGTGAAAAATAATTTTTAGAAACCTATTTTTTCAGGGCTCTTAATTTTTTGAAAATTCTCGTGCACTAATTTTCAATTTTTGAAAAAGTTATCCAATTAGGTCAATATTTTTGCACCATGAATTGTTTTTTCTACGACAATTTATCAACATTTTAATTAAATTTCATCAAAATGAAACTTTCTATTTCAAGATACCAATTTAACTGAGAACTGGCTTCATCCTCAAATTATCATATTTTTTCAAAAATCATAAAAATGAAATTTCCTTGAAAATTCCCCTTCTTTTTATCTCACTTTTAGTTTTCACTTCGAGGTGAGATCATTTGAACGAAATTTTTTTATCATTTATTGGTGTGTTCTTATCGATAAAAATCATTAAAATTTGAAATATTTCTCAAGGCGTTGATTATGATGATTACATTAGGTACCTACTCTAATCGAATCGTTCTTCTAAAATTTTACACGTGAAATTTTTTTAGAAAAAATTGTCTCAAATGATCAGTGTGGACATTTTTTCTCATTTTTTCATTTGTTATCTTATCTTTCAATAGATTGAAAGTTTTTTTTTTTCAAAAAACACAGTTCAGAAATGTCAATAAACTGAATCACATCCTTTTATTTTTGCAATCCAGGGAATAATGTTAATTATCGTAACGAACTACAATATCAAAGCAAATATGAAATCCATTTAAATAACTTACGTTGCACACGTGCCGCCGAATTTTTCGCGTCCATGATTCAAATTCGCAAATAAACCAGACGAAAAAAATGTCATTTTAATACGCGAAACACAGATTACTGCAACTCATACATGTCACGTGAATTTAACTCGATTTTTAATTCGACTTTTTTTCATCGCGAATAAACTCTTAAATAATGAAAAAAATTAAAGAAAAAAACTAAAAAAATAATCGAATTTTTTTTCCTCTAAATTTGACACAAAACAATATAAAAATAAGCAAATACGTAAAAAAAATACGAAAATTTTCTAGTAAATTAGCACAACGTGTGTTGATATTAGCGAGTTCTGTCGTTATAAAACCATTACTAACCATAACAAGTGATGTTTACATTGAGTACAGTGTGGCTGGTTACGTCTATTGCTGCATGTGCGTCGTTTGAAGCTTGTGTTTTCACGGTATATATTTTCATCTCCCACTCTTTACTGCTTCTGATCTCTCTCAGCCTCTCAGGTTCGCGGTGCAGCATATGGACATAAATGAGATGAAACAAAAAATTTTTAACGCGATGAAAACCATTGACATTGAATGGATCGAATTTGGTTGTCATTTCGTATAGATAGGTAGAGCAATGTAATTCGTAATTCCTTATCGAATTTCATTTTGTAGTTTTATCAAAGCTGTATTATTTTATTACCTTTTCGATGCAGCGTTATTGAAAAAAAAAATCATAAACCGACTTAAATGATCGAGAAATTTTACGACGAATGAGAAATAAGTACATTTTTGTTTTAAAATTGCCAATCAACGAAAAAGTTTTTTTGTTTTAATGAGTCGATATCGTCTTATAGATTTTAAAAAATGATTCTACTCGTAGAAAAATATAAAAACGCGAAAATTATTCGAGGCCTTGGATAAATAGGTTTGTTATCGTTCATTTTCCTCGGAATAATGACGTAATCCTCGATTCGAATAATTTTTCGTCAATAATAAGCTAAATTTTATCGATTTTTTCTAAGTGTATCTTGATGCGTTGAATAATTATTTTCAATCGTTTTGCAAAAAAAAAAAAAAAGTAGAGAATGAATCATTTCTGTTGAATTTACATACAAGGTTTTTTTTTTATTGAAATAGACAGAAAACTATCATCTGGTTTTATCATCTTTTATCGCATGATGGATATGCTTGCCTCTTTTTTTTTAAATAGCACAACTTGAAATATTCTGTAAATTCGAAAATTCAATGTAAAATTCTTTAAAAAAAACAGATGAACAATTTTGGATTGGAAACATCTGCTTGAATATCATTTCGAAAAAAAAATTTCAAGTCATATTTCATTGAGGTTTCTTGATTGACCCCTTCAAAAAGACGACAAGCAACTTATAATACATAGCAACTTGAACGTCTCGGTGTAGAAATGTGCTTTTTATTTCCAAGAATAATTGCTCAACAACTTTCAAATCATTTGAATACAATTATATACTGATGAATTTGATATACGAAAATATATCGATTATCGATGTTGCGATTTTAAATCTAAGTAGGTACATGTGTATGATGAATGTTTTGTCAGTATCAATTATCAATGGTGATTACCTCAATATCGATTTTTGTGACATCGATTATCGATCGGAGCAACATCTATCACCAATTTGTCGTAACTCGTATCATAAATAATCGATTCTTGTTGAATAGATTTTTAGTACAATTGATAATCGATTTTTGATAATATTGATAATCGATTTTTTGTACTATCGATAATCGAATTTTGATATTATTGATAATCGACTTTTGATATTATCGATAATCGATTTTTGGTAATATCGGTAATCGAATTTTGATATTATTGATCATCGAATTTTCATATTAGTGATAATCGATTTTTTGTACTATCGATAATCGATTTTTGGTAATATTGATGGTCAAATGTTTTACGATCGATAATCGAATTTTGATATTATCAATAATCGAATTTTGATATTATCGATAATCGAATTTTAGTAATATTGATGGTCAAATGTTTTACTATCGATAATAAAATTTTCATATTATCGATAATCGATTTTTGGTAATATTGATGGTCAAATGTTTTACTATCGATAATCGAATTTTGATATTATTGATAATCGAATTTTGATATTATCGATAATCGAATTTTCATATTAGTGATAATCGATTTTTTGTACTATCGATAATCGAATTTTGATATTACTGACAATCGATTTTTGATATTGATAATCGACTTTAGATATTATTGATAATCGAGTTTTGGTAATATTGATGGTCAAATGTTTTACTATCGATAATCGAATTTTGATATTACCGATAATCGATTTTTGGTAATATTGATAATCGACTTTTCATATTAGTGATAATCGATTTGTTTTACTATCGGTGATCGAATTTTGATATTACTGATGATCGACTTTTGATATTATCGATTATCGATTCTTTAAATATTGACAGTAGATTTTTTTTTTACTATCGATAATAGACTTTAGATATTATTGATAATCGATTTTTGGTATTATTGATGGTCAATTTTTCTACTATCGATAATCGATTTTGGTGATATCGATAATCGATTTTGGTAATATCGATAATCGATTTTGGTAATATCGATAATCGACTTTTTATATTATTAATAATCGACTTTTGGTAATAGCGATTATCGATTTTTGACAATATTGATGATCGATTTGGTTTGGTAACATTGATAGTCGATTTTTGTACTATCGAAAATAGATTTTTGATATCAGTAATAATCGACTTTAAAATTGAAATAATATTGATAATCGATTTTTGTACTATCGATAATCGATTTTCGTAAAAAAAACTGTCAATTTCATGAAAATTAGGCTATAAAAAATCCCGAAAGGTGAAAATGTTACTAATCAAAATTGGGAAAAATTTACTTCGCTCACTCTGCAATTTTTCAGGAAAAAAAAAATTAAATATCACAAGTAGAAAATAATTTTTTGAAAGGTATAATCGAATAGATGAATAATTCTGAAGAATTCATTAGAATTCGTTGAAAATTGATATTGCGATCATTAAAAAATAATTTACTCACAAAAATATGAAAAATTCCTACTTTTAACTTTATTAAATTTGAAATAATTTTTTTGGGGGGTTGAATTTTTCAAGTCTATCAACCCACTTTATGGTTCTGAGTTTTTTGGGGTTACTAATTGACATATTTTTGTAAAATAAATAAGTAAATATTAAAAACCATACACTTTTTGAAAAATTACAAAAAATAATTTCAAAATTTTAAACTAATTCAAAACAGTCAAAATTTAAAATCGTGTGATTTGTTTTTCAACATGAAAAAATTGACTAATTTAATTTTTTTTTTATTTTCCAGGGACTACAACCTGATCCTTTACGCGGTCAACAACACAGCAGTATTGGAAAAAGGCTCATTATTGAACTACGTTTATTTCGTATTCAAAGAAGTATTACACATCAATATGACATTATGTGATATCCGATATTGTCGATATCTTCGCAGCAAAACCCACGACAATACGAAAAAAGTGCCCCCCGTTTTGGTAGCATTTACCAAAATGGAGGTTAAAAATGAAATCCTGCATAAACGTAAGTTATTGAAACCCACCAATATTAAAGTGGAGCACGACATGCCGAAGAAAATATTAGAAGAGCAGAACGCTTTGCTGAAACCTTTAATGGATAAGTATCGAGCTATGGGGCAATACGTCGTGGTAAGAAGTGGTAAATTATTAGTAGAAGGCAAAGTCTTGACTCAGATCAATTTACCCGATAAGTATACGTACGATCCTATGCAAACGTTCGTAGCTTATGTGAGTAATACTGCCAGACCAACGACTCCTAGAGCACAGCTACCGAGAGATTTCGCTGTTTATGGGTTCGGTGCTGATAAAAAATCCGGTAAGAAGAAAAAAAGTGGTAAAGGAGCCGCTGGAGGTAGGAAGAAGAGAAAACCAATGATTAGGATACCGCTGGATGATGAGATTGGACGTGAATTATCAGTTGAAGTGTTATTCACTACGAGAAGATTTTGGTTATGAATATCTCTGGTCTTGATGTCTTATAGAATGGATGTAATTGGTTGGGAATTGAATTTTTCAACGCTGAAATATAATGAACGTTTTGTAAATCTAGTTGTTTGAAACGGTGCGATGATCGATCATGTTTTATTTTTGTTCAAAATAGCACGAAGATGAAGATTTTTTAATTAAAATTTTTTATGATGTTGAAAATATCGAATTATTGAGCGAAATTCATCGGATTGTTTATTGGTTCGATTTATTACTTACTTATCTTCATTTGTGATGTTCAGTTCGGTGGAATCGTTGAAAATGGGAATAGTTTTTCATCATTTGAGTAGTTCCAAAATGATGGAATCATACGATACACTATTCGCCCTCAATACGAAGTTCAGAAATTAATTTACGAAGTAAACCGAATTATTAATTGGAAAAAAACTGTGATTGCTTGAACCTTGAGTTCTTTTCGATGATTTCGAAGATTATTGCCAGCTAATTCAAGTCGTAAGATTTGAAAATTAGAAGAATTAACACATTTCTTGATAGAAATAAATTCATTTTTGCGATTATCCAACGCTTGATTAATTTCGAACAGCTTGAAATTTCACAGATAACAGATCGTATTATCAGTGGAGTACCATTGATTCATAATAATTCAGCAGATATGTAAGAATAATTACAAACTCGTGATTTCGTTTCACCTGGTATTAAACTCAAAGCAGAAAATGAAAAAATAACGAGTAATGAAAACTAGAATACTTTTATTGAGAATAACACCTTCCGGATGGTTTACACGTAACGTATCCAAAATAGCAAGTTCTTCGTAAAAAAAAGGTGATTGAAGGATGTTGGCATTGTAGTCTTGATCTTATGATAAAACAGAACAGGAAGCAAGATCTGCAAATAAATCATAAAACGAGATACATTAATACATGTGTTCTACGCCGAATACTGATTGACTGATAACAATGAGTAACGTTGATTAACTATCTAGAAGAAATAGTACATTTCGAGAACAGAAAGAATATGATATATAGTGTTAACTTACTCATCTTAATCTTCTTGCTTCTCTCTCAGATTCTAGCAGAGTTAAAATATCGCCTTCTCGGACGGGTCCTTTTACGTTTCTGATAATTTGACGATTTTGTTCGCCAAGAAATTCGACTTTTACTTGCGTACATTGTCCTTGGGAACCGGTACGTCCCAAGACTTTCATTACACGGGCTAAAACGACGGGCTTTTCCATTTTGAATTCACTTATTTGTAAATTAAGTACAAAATAGTAAAATTACTTCAAACCACGTTACCAAAATCGTAATCCACGAGAAGATTTTTTTCACCGAAAATGCTTCGGGGAGTCAAAATCCAAAATGAGTAAGGTCGTTTGTTTGTTGTGTTTCTGGTGGGAAAATGCAGGAGTAATCTTGAAAATGAATTTTTTTCAAAGTTCTCCAATTTTGATGTGTTTTTCTCTTTTTATTCGATGAATTTTTTTAATTTAAATGTTAAATTGCAATTTTATTTCATTAAAAATATGCAAATCGTGAAAATTTTTGAAAATTTAATACGTCCCATTTACGATACTAAAGCCAAAAAAATCTCATCCAGCTGTTCAAGAAACCTTGCACGACTGTTCCTTGATTCGGCGAATTTTCTACAGTAAACTGAATAAATCACCGTATATGAACCACAACATGATTTTATTTTGTTTTTTTTTTACCTGTACATTTTTTTTTTGAATAATTATGTACCTATAAATAATTAATTATCTAAATTATCTATTCCGCTCAACTCAATGATATCATTATCATTCATTTGTGTAACTTTAGTTTTAAATAATCCACTAGAAACTTTATCAACGATGCGAATTTAACGGTGCATCGTTTTTGAAATCATGTTTGAGCAAGATTTTATACGTTCTTTCCTCACCGGAGCTACTTCAGGAACTATATCAGCATTTTTATTTCAACCATTGGATGTGTTGAAAACACAAATACAGGATCAAAGACGACTTAGGTAATTTTTCACTCAGTAAATTCTCACTCAAAATACTCAAATTCTTACTAAATGTTTACTCTCTTTTTCAGTAAAAATGCACCTGTTACTTATTTCTCAATATTTAAGAATATTTCACATAATCAAGGTCCGTTGGGATTTTGGAAAGGATTATCACCGGTAAGCTCTTGACAATGTTTCGAATAGCTCTTCATTTCGTATAGTAATTTATCGTGTGTTTTAGGCACTGGCTCGTTGCATTCCAGGAGTTGGTTTATATTTTGCTTCGTTAAATTTTATGACGACGAATTTGACTAGTGATAATCCTTCTGTGCTGGAGACTTTACTTTTAGGCGCAGCAGCTCGAGCTTCTTCTACTGTCATATTCATACCATTTACTGTGATAAAAACAAGATTTGAGGTATACGAAATTTTACTGTAATAGGTTATTAAACTAAAGGGACGATAATTTGTAATCGTTTTAGTTTATGCACTGCAGAGTGGTCAGTACAAATATACCGGATTAATAAATGCTTTAAAAAGTATTAAGCAATTTGAAGGCATTCAAGGATTTACTCGCGGACTGGTGCCAACGTTAATAAGAGATGTGCCATTTTCTGGATTGTATTATTTATTTTACACTCGTTCGAAGACTCTCATGGGTAGGTAACTTTACACCTAAAGTACTGTAGTATTTTTAGATGTTTCCGGGTGTTTCATCGAGTAATTTTATTACAGGATTGGAAAACGGTGAAAATAATTCCTACAAAGTATTTTTTAGCGGAATATTAGCAGGATGTTCAGCTTCCGTTATTACTCATCCGGCAGATCTTATTAAAACTTACGTTCAACTTTATCCGAACGAGTTTAAAACATTTTCTTCGGGTGTTCGTTTCATTTATAAGGTAATGAATAGAGTACGATTCAAATGGATGTAGAAATCTAAAATATTAGTCTTGTTTAGTAATAGGAAATGTTTCATTGCAGAGATTTGGTATTAAAGGGTATTACAATGGACTAATGATAAGACTGACTCGCAGAACATTAGTTACCTCGATGTCTTGGACTGTTTATGAAAAGGTAATTCATTATCGTATCGAGTTGGAAACAATTTTCAGAGATATTTACAATATTTTCTTTCATGTTACAGATAAATATTTACGTCAAGATGCCATCGTGAATTACGAAAAATCAGTTCTTTGATATCGATGAAGTTTATTTATAGATTTGTTATCTTAATTACTTAGTTGTTGATGTTATTAAGTTTTCTGCACGATTGAGCAATATCAAGTTACCGAATAAAAAGGATTTCATTTTCTGTTGGGTTTTTAGCGTTGAGAAATTGATTGAAAAATACAGCTTTTAATTTTAATAGTTTTTTTCAGGAATAATTTCGATTGTTGATTATTCGAAAAATTATTCCTTCGTTTTTATGTATTTAGAAATGAATTTGAGACTTGGGTATCCCATCAAAGAGTTGAAAGGTCGTTGAAAGCATTTTTGGTGAATTTAAAATCGATTTTATTTTCAACAACGAACAAATTCAGCATTCTTTCATAATTTTTCTCATTAAAAAAGTAGAAATAAAGAAAGTAGGTGTCGTACCTATTTATCTAGTTACTCCTAGAAAAATACAGGTAGC
Organism: Pseudococcus longispinus; assembly: GCA_900064475.1. Lineage (NCBI taxonomy): Eukaryota > Metazoa > Arthropoda > Insecta > Hemiptera > Pseudococcidae > Pseudococcus > Pseudococcus longispinus. The sequence continues at coordinate 8,038 of FIZU01042274.1, read as the reverse complement.
GCTCCAACTAGATCATTCATAGCGCAACGAAATTATCTATCTAGTCGTACTCGTACGATTTCATTCCTCTATATCTATATGAACCGTCAAGAGAATTATTAAATTATCTGTTTCGCGATAGTGTTTTATGTGCTTCGAAAATTACTTTGCGGTGTAAAATTTACTATCCTGTGTGAAAATGCGAACGTGTAAGTGTATAAGTATCATTTAAAGATGGAAATTTCAATGCATTCGAGTACGAATGCTTTTCTGAAAGCATTCACTCGCACGGCAACCAAATACGCGATGATGTTCTTCATCCTAGTCTTTTATGCGATATTATCAATCACCGAAGGCTGTTCCAGTAGATCTACGCCAAAACCAAGACCCACAGGTCCAACTCCCAGGCCAAATATCACATTCCATACGTATGTATGTCCGCCTATGTACGCATCATGGTATTGCTTAAATGGAGCTACTTGTTTCACAGTTAAAATAGGAGAACATTTTTTATATAATTGTGAATGCGCCGAAGGGTTCATTGGACCTAGATGCGAATTTAAAGACTTAGATAGTTCCTATTTGTTATCACGAAAGCAAGTATTGCTCGAAACGGCGAGTATAGCTTTTGGTGCAACTTTGGCTGTATTATTGGTGGTTATTGTATGCATGTTGTTATACATTCGATATCATCGTAAACAAAAACAAAGATTACTCTTCGACACAAGCTGGGTAGACGGATATGTTAAGGAAAAACCATTTTCAAGACGTTAATGTAGCAATATAATTATACAAATCAATGTAAAATAGATAACAAATTTCTAAAACTAGACAAAAGCAACAAAAAAAAAAAAAAACTAAAACGGATAATTTATATGAAAACACAACGAACAAATTTGAATGGCATTTAATTGACGATTAGTAATCATAAAATTGAATAACAATTTTAAAAATTGTATAGTATTGTAAACAAGTATTATTTAGTGTTTCTTCTTTTCTCCTATTTTTTTTTAATGTAAACTTGTGTATTCCGATTTTGCAAATCTAATTCATTGTGAGATGCCTTAAAATTAGTGTACTGTTTTTTTCTTTAAGTTTTTTTTTGATATTATATTTATTTCGTATTATATATTTTTTATGATTCGGTCATCTTTCTTTTTATATTTCATTCGATCGTACCCCATCGCGAAGCATTATTGCATAATTTCACGAACCACTTCGCTACCATGATGCAATATCCTCATTCTTCGAATTTTCTTCGAACGGTAACACTGCGTTAATTTTGAAATTTTCAACCTTGAACTGTAAACTTTTCTTCGAAAGTTCTTCTTCGATCGTACTTAATTCGTTATAAATCACCTTCGTATAATTAGAACACCGCTACGACATCGCCCACATCAATTCGAATGACTTTTGGAACCAATTGTTCGAAACACGGAATTGGCACGACACTTTGGGAACCCCTGCGATGAAATTTTTTCAACCGCGTCGACCCAAAAAAAGGTATAATCGAGTGAAAAAATCGAATTTTATAATAAAATTGCCAACTTTTTTCGTGACCATAAAGCACAGTCGATTGGATCACTCGTGCCGGTAATTTCGTGACCGTCGCGTCGACTAATTTGGTATGTATATTAATTTTTAATACCTGAAAAATTACTCAGCTCAGCCAATCCATTATAGAAAGTGAAAGAGTAAAAAATGGTTTAATTAGTCATTTGGAAAATATGCTGAAAATTCGCATTCGCACACGATAAACAAGAGACGGTATTCGCTGGTCGCCGGTCGTACCCGTAAATTATGTAATAAATACTCCTCGTAACGTAAATACGATAACATCGTGCTGAAATGAAATTGTTCATTGATAAAATCAACCGAGACCGGCGGCCATATCGATTCATGACTAACTAATGAGGTTTTTTCATTTTAAACATATGAATGAACTTCCCCGCCGAGTCCGGTTTTTATATCGCTGATAAAAAGAAATTTTACACCGGGAATGTTGAATTACCACAATCGATAAATTATCTGCGCTAGGTTGCTGGAATGGCCACTTTAATGTCGCCGAATACTCGTATACGTTCAACACCCAAGAGGAAGATTTATTTTCGTGTACGAGGTCTACATTCTTATACACGAATGAATGGAAACGAACAATTGTGCAGCCGCGAGAGAAGCACGTGCTTCGTATACGAGTAAAATGCTAATGCATCACGCGAATTCTCGTGTATCGCCAATTTACAATCACTACGAGTTCTACAGCTGTAGCCGATCAAATGTATAAGGGGCTATTTCGGCGCAATTATCTAATTTACGTGTATCGATTTCAAACTACCTACGATATCATCGTCGACTTATGGAATTGCTTTATTCTGACAACGATCCCGACCAAGAGATATTTCTGCATGGCCTCGATGTTACCCAAAATTACCATAACGGTGCAATTTCAACGCAACCTAGAAAACTTTACCGTCCAAATACGGAAAAATTATTGCGCTTTTGCACGCGAAACTAATCCCAAACTTGCAGCTTGCTGTGGCGAAAATTTATTTCCTCTTTGTAATGATTTTTCACTAATATTTCGGTAAGGTCAATACTAAAAGTTCTCATAGTTACCGGCTACATTGATATTGTCTAGTCAATGGTCACGTTTCGTTTATACCTTCTTTGAGGCTTTTTATTGGAGTTAATTTATAATCGTGAGTCGTGACATATTTAACGCATTCGTCGACGGAATATTACCGCCTTTATTAATTACAACAAAGAATGTCGTGATGGTTTAACACTATCACTATACGGTGGAAATGAAATTTCATCGCTACTGGTATTTAAAAAAAAAAAAGAAGATATTCTCAATTAAAACGTGTTGTAATATTTTACAGTGTTTTAGTATCATTTACCCGAGAGTAAGTATTAGCTGAACTTTTTATTCGAGTTTACGGTAAGTGAGCACTGATCGGTCTTACATTTTTGTCTGGACCGAACTGCAGCTATTTTGATTGAGAGTTTATACCGAAGATGTTTCATTTCTATAGATGATTTCATCATAAAACCTTCGTTTGGTCAACTTTCATCATTTCGGTTGCACCAACGCAAATTATGCAAAAATTACAATGTTACGATGGTTTCAATACCAATAAATACACTCATACAGGAACCGTGTTTGGATTCAATTCAACCAACGGATATTCCACCTACAGATTTATTCGTGTTGATATGCGATAAAGAGAAAAGTAAATAATCGTAAGATATTACGATACCACATTTACCAATGAATCATTATAGGTACCTGTGAAGATGTATTTATCTTGACAAACACTTTGATCAATGCAAATATGTCATTCATTTATATCGTATGAGTAATTATACCAATTTCTAATACTCGTGGGTAAGAATGTGATCGAATGACGATGAACTCAAGAAGCAGTTGGGTATACTTTCATCGTGTATTAGAAAATTGGAATACAGTTTCAAAAGAAATGTGTTTGGGTTTTGAAAGAGTCGTCTGTTCGAAAACTACGCCTGTTCTTTGTTTCAGACATGTTTTGTAATTTGTAAAGTGATTTTGAACAATTGCTGAAACAATGTGAGAAAATATTGCATTTAGAACACCTTTAGAACGTGTTTAGAATAATAAAAAATGGCTTACAATTTTGCATTCTTATCTTTTAGATCTTTTCTGCCATTTTTCGTTATCAATTCTTGGTTTTCTAATAATGGAATATTCGTTGTTCTTTTAGCACCTGTATTTTCCCATTAGTTTTAGGGTATCTTTCTTTTCATTTGGGTAGAGTAGACTATGATCTATTGATCTACTCTTGAAAAATCAATTAATCAATGTCAAAGAAATGAAGAAATGAAGAACAAAGTACTTCGATTCATCGTCCATCGACCCTTTGGTCTTTGCTGTGATTTGATGATTTTGAACTCGACGTTAATTTCATTGTTTCAATAATGTTCTTGCGATTATTATAGTAATTAATTGAATTAATCAATATAGTTTAATCTGCAATCTTCAGAATTTCGATTCTATCATTTTATTTTCGATAAAAACAAAAAAAATAAAAAATATAAAAATTGCCTGTTCGAAAAAAATGCAAAAGTTTATATGTGGCAACGTCGCAATGTTCATTTCCTGGAGAAATTGGAAAATTGCAGCACCGCACCCCGCTTGTTCGCGTCGTTGAGTTCAAAATTCGCCATTTTAACATTTGTAAATTTGTGTTTCACGTTAAAAGGCCGGTTTCTTCAAAAAAAACGTATTCATTTGGTATTTATTCGGTAAGTAATGTATTTTTTAATTAATTTGAAGTCAAAATAAATACGAAACGTGTTCTGAAGTTTGCATCTCGTACTTTACCACCTACCAACGCTTCGAAGTCGGTGGGCAAACAATCACATGCAACGGAAACCAATATTGCAAACACTCGAATTTTATTGTCGTACATTGAATGGTAAGTACGTATTGACGAATACATTGTGCACGTTTTATTGCAGGATTTAGCTAATTTGATGCCCAACATTGCTATTGCATTCGTCATTTCAAAACACGTAACGATGCAGTTTTCATATCAACTAACAAGATTCACTCTCTGTTTAGCTCGCTCCCCTCATCATCGATATTATTGAAAATAAACACACTTTCGTTTGAAAAACCTCGACGACGTAGGAACTCGGTCGGCTGCGGAATCAAATTGGTGTGAAATGAACGATCGAAAGAATGACAGAAATGAAGACCTTTTTTTCGTTTCAACAATAGATTTCACGGTACGTACGACAATAGTTTTGAAAGCGGTCGCTTTAAATAAAGGTAATCTTTTACGAATTCTTTGACATGATTTGAAATAATATTTATCCAATGATTTGGCCGCCTGGAACACAACTTTACGCCGAATTGAGTGCTAGGCGAAATGCAATTCGCATCGAGTAATTTTTCGTTCTAGTATGAAAATTTATTACCTCTTCAATTTACGATTTAGCCTTCCGGTACGCCGATAGATTATATGCGTGACAACGACGTTATAATGGTTTGCTTTTATATTGTATGCAGGTATATACGGTTGAATTATGTCGTGCCACGAGACCATAGTCGTACGTAATGAAAAATTTATCAATTTTATTGGCACGAGTCATGAAATTTTAATTAGGAAATTTCGCCGGTGCCGCTACGTGAATCCAATACCATTATCGGACCGATATCTGCGACGGCGATGTTACCATACCGAACACATGTCAGCTGTTGAATACTCCACCAGGTGCGAGATAACAAGTTTCATCCCTTAATACAGTGTTACCACGTGTCTAAACTTGTATACAAATTAGGAAACCTGGATCGGATCACGTCATCGGAGTGTTTGTCTCGCTCGTGTTCGTGAAAACAGAAACAGAGATGAATTCGGTACCGTGTTGTGATTTTCTGTACCTTCCCCTTTACCGATGCCGCCGACGATGCGGTGGTTCCCATGCAGCGGATTATTATCGTATTTGTGTAAGTATATGGTGAATTATGGCCGCAGTGTTGCCAATTTTTTTTTATTCGTGTATGTTAACTTTCGAATGCGTATTTTTTTCATCCCTCTTGGTAGATTTCGATTCGACGTAAAGGTGTCACGATTATTGTGAAAAGATGTAGGAAGTTTCGGTTTACATGTTCCCTCTTCGGTGATGAAAAAACCGCTTCATTGTTTCTTTCAAGAAGTGTACGAACTCCGGACATTTGTACCTTTCACTTCATCTACAAGGTGGTATTTTTATTGAGCGGGAAAAATTATTGCTTGCAACGGGATCGATGTGGATGTTCGATTCGAGCCAAAGGTTGGTAATAGTTTTTTGTTGCGAAAATTTACGTGTTGGTTGAATAGAACAGTCGCTAATGGAATTGAAGTTGAAAGCAATTTTATGATTGATTCGTAATCTAGGGCGTATTTTTTAAAAAATGAGCTGGGTTCTATTTTTTTAAAGCCCACTTTTCCGAGGATTCAGCCCCCTTTCCAAGAAATCTTCCTATCTCTGTACCTAAGGCCCCAATTGAAAAATTTTTCAAATAAAAATTATTCATTATATACCTGTAAATAATTTTGGTTATATGAAAATTTTCGATCTCACCCCTTCCTCGCCGCCAATTTTGCAAATTATCATTTCAAAATGATGTAAAATTTAGTTTTTCACGTTTTACACCAAAATTACGCGAAATAGAATACCTCTTCAAATAACAAAAGTTGTTCAGAATCGTAAAAAGAGCACGTGTACCAAAAATCACACCCCCTCATCCGGGGGTCCACCCCCCACCCCCTTTCAAAAAATACCTATGAGTCTTATTGAAAAATTTTTCAAACAGAAGTTTTGCATCATAACCCTGCAAATATTTTTAATCATCGGAAATTTTCAATCCGACCGTTCCCTCCCCTCCAATTTCACGTTGCCAGAGATGAGACTTTTTGACATGAAAAAAAAATTCAGAAATTAGGCTGACCTTCAGGCATTTTGTGAGACATTTTTTCAGAAATCTTGATAACTTTGGATATTTTGTCAGACATTACACTTTTTGAATCTGAAAAAAAGGCTCTGGTGTGATAAGGGGGTCAATCGGCCTCTGGTCGAATTTCAAAATTTTTTTCACGGCTTCTGATTTGTTATGAAGATGATTTTAGAGCTTATGCTGAATCCTTGGGCTCACCCCCTAAGGGCTGACCCCCTCCCCCCTCCAATAGTGATTTTAAGCTAAAAAAATGCTATCTTCGCGAGTTTTCAACCGATTTTCACCAAACTTGGTATGTAGGCAGGTACAGGTACTCGAGGATAATGTTTTAAAATTTTTTTCAATTTTTTCGACCTCTATAATGACCTTGAAATCAATTTTGAAAGATACAAATTGGCGTGGGGGCACAGTTTTATGCGGGCACCCTGGAAAAAAATTGTCTCGTTTTTCAGACCATTTCACACTACTCAGAATTTTTTGGGGGGTTGTTGGAGGGGGGGGGGGGCTCATACCGAAATCTTGAAAAAACATTTAAAAGTAAGGATGGTCATTTCGGGGTAGAAAATGTTACTTTTGATCAAAATCGTTATTTTTTGTAAAAAAAAAAAACTGTTTTAGTCAAAACTGGCATTTTTGGTTAAAATTCTTAGTTTTTAGCAAAAATTGTCATTTTTTGCCAAAATTTTCAACCTATGTTAAAATTGTAATTTCAAGGCAGAAAGTGTCATTTTTGTACAAAATTTCCTTTTATCATCAATCGTTTTTTTTGTCTAAATTGCAAATTTTTGGTCAAAATTTTCATTTCTTGTAAAAATTGTAATTTCGACGTAAAAACTGTCATTTTTGGTCCAACCTGTCATTTTTTGTCAAAATTGTAATCTTTTGGGTTGAAATTGTCATTTCAAGGTAAAAATTGTAATTTTTGGTTAAAATCGTTGTTTTTGCTCAATTGTCATCCAACTTCAGAATATTGTAGCCACAATTGTCATTTCAAGGTAAAATTCATATTTTTGGCCATTTTAGGGTTTTTTAAAAATGTCATCACGAGAAATATTACGATTGCAAGTTCAAAATTCTTATAAGTTTCAAAAAGTCTAACAAAATATATGTGATTTGGTTTAAATTGTTGTCTTTTGTCAGAATTGCCATTTTTCTTTAAAATCGTCATCAATTTATGGTCAAACTTGTCATTTAAAAGTAAATGTCGTCATTTCAGTGTAAAAAACTGTTACTATTGGCCAAAATCGAAATTTTTTTGTAAAAAATAGGAGTTTTGGTTAAAATTCTCAGTTTTTAGTCAAAATTTTCATTTTTTTGGTCAAAACCATCTTTTTTTTGTCATTTTTCATTTTTCAGTCCAAACTATCATTTTTTGTCAAAATTGTCAATCTTTGTCAAAAATTATCATTTTTTGTCAAAATTGTCAATCTATGTCAAAAATTATCATTTTTTGATCAAAATTGTCATTTCAAGGTAGAAAGTGTAATTTTTGGTCAAAATCTCCATTTTTCATCAATGGTCTTTTATTAAATCCAAATTACGAGTTTTTGGTCAAAATTGTTATTTCGAAGTAAAAACTGT
>FIZU01042269.1:0-14015 GCA_900064475.1 Pseudococcus longispinus | reverse complement strand
ATTCGGTTGAAAACTGCCAAAAATAGAAATTTTTAACGAAAATCCACATTTAACCCCCGAGAAGGGGTTAGGGTTGAGATATCGAGCTAAAAATTTTGTCACGGGGGTTTTAGACCATAAGGACTAACTTCCACTCGATAATTCAAAATTCGGTGCTCAGGGCCAAATCACCCCTATAAACCCGGCTACGCTCTTTATTTTTAAAAAAATGACTAAATTTTGAAAAAATTGACGGTGAAAAATTGACGATTTGACAATGACTGATTTTTGAAAATGAGGGAGGGCAACTGGTCCTTCTTGCCTTCCCCCAAGTTACTCTATGCTTCTATGTGAACCCTAATTTCATTGCGATATTTTTTCATTTTTATGTATTTTTTTTTTTTAGTGTTTACCAATTTTATTTTATTCATTTTTGATTCCTTTCCTGAGAATCATTCCACAAAAATGTCTTAGTCTAATCACATTTGAAAATTTTCAAATTCAAAAAGTCATACGTCGTAAGAGAATCAATGAAATTTTACAAGTCCACAAAGTCATTGTGATTCTCTGAACCCTTCAAACTCCGAAAATCACCCACATTAACAAACTGCAGAGAATCATATGAAGTAAGATTCTGTCTGAAATTTTTTAGTTCACAAATTTATTCAGGCTAGATTCTTTCATATTTTTCAAGAAATATTCTGACTTATTAGATTCTAAGAAATTTTTAAAGTACAAGAAATCATTCGGAAGCTCTAAACTTTTCCAAGTCCAAAAACTCAATAAGTCAAAAAAGTTATCTGCATTTCTCATAAAGATTTTCTAGTCCAAAAAGACATCCAGGGTAGCATAATTTCGTGATGGTTTTTTGTGACGTCCAAATTTTCAGGATGAACCCCCGCCATAAAATATATCCATGTCAAAAAGTTTGAAATTTCAAATGGCTCAAGATTGATGAAATAGACAGATTATTAAAAAAAACATTTTTTTTAAATGTGATAAAAAATTGTTTAATTTTCAAACAAACTTTATCAGAATGGCATAAAAGCTGACAAAACATCGAGAAATTTGACCCATTTTCTAAAAATATCACAAAAATTCTACAAGCTTTGAAAGAAATGTTTGAACCTGCCATAAAAATTTTTAAATAGATATCTACTTAAAAAACAATAAAAAATCAATAAAATTACTTCAAATATCCCCAAAAAAATTTTTATGAGTTAAAAATTATATAAAATGCTAGAAAAATGAAAATCATGTAAAATTTTGAAAACATGACTCAAAATATCATGAAAAAATGAAACACATAATTGAAATTTTATGAAAATTCAGTGCAAATGTTGAAAAAAAGTGATTTTTTTGTCCACATTTTCAGTAATTCAGACGTGATTTCAAAATTTTCAAAGACATTTTGAATATTTTTTTAAAAACTTTCGACAATTTTTCCATGTTTTCGTACAATGTTTATCAACATTTGAACAAATTTTAGCCTCGAACTTATCAACTTGAACAATTTTAGGAATTTCTGTATTTTCTCAGTAAATTTTAACGATATTAACACAATTTTTAAGACATTTCAAATACTTTTTTGGCAAATTTACAATTTTTTTCAAAATTTGAATAAATTATAGAGCGCATAAAGCATTTAAATACGATTCCAAATATTTTAGAGATATTTTGAATGAATTTTCAAATAATTTCAACGACTATTAACAAATTTCTTGTAATTTTTAATATTTTTTCTCCCAAATTTCGTTGATTTTTTTCATGGTCATCGCCATTTTGGCAACACTTGAAACAACTATAATGCGAATTTAAGGTATTCTAAAGTAATTTCTAAAAAAATTTCAAACATTTATAACGATTCAAGATTAATTGAAATTATTAATGCCGCCAGTAAAAATTTCTTTAAAATGCAATTTGAAGAAAATACGTGTCTGAAAGAACATTGCAAATGTGGATGAGATTGAATTCCAAAAAAAAAAAACGTTTCAAGCTAAATTCAACTTTTAATCTCATAAATATCTCGCGACAATCTCCCCCTCCCCCCTCCATTCAGCATTCGGCTTACCTTCAACATTCATCATTATAAAATTGAGCTGATAAAATGACAGATAGCAACTCTTAAAACCCGCATCCAAAACCTCTACACAATGAGTACCGAAATCCATAAAATTTTCATTCGCAAGAATTCTACAGATTATGATCAAAATTCACAAAATTATTGAAACGTATACGACGATCATCTGAATCTTGTTTGAATTTCAAATACTTATTATCGATTTTGACAGCTTCGAACGTAAAAAAAAAATTACAAGCGAAACAAGTCTTCAATTGGGAAAAAAATACATAATAAATTAATCCAAGCATAAGATAAAAATTATCACCGTTGAATACAATACGAAACAAAATTCTCCTAGACCCAAAATCAAATCGATATCATACGAGTAAAAAAAAAACCATACCAACGAAACTCGTCTCATTATATAGATTTTCTAATAAATACAGTTCAAATGGCAACATTGGCGAACTCGTTGACTCACGTAGCGATGAAACATTAATTTCATCGAATTCTCCAACGTATAATAAAAAATACCCGAGAAAAGGAGGAAAAAAACGAACGAATACGAATACGTGAACCTAGGTATTTCTATGTATACCGCGAAGACGCAGGTTGAAATTTCCATTAAAAATTCCTAGAACGAGGTGGCACTCGATAAAAATATTTCAACTAGTCCAATATCTGGAATACGCGAATTGGCTCGACATCGGCGATGTTTGCAGCCTCCACGAGATCGTGAGAAAATCGCGATGCATTGAAATACCCGAAGAATGGAATACGTTTCTATCAAAATGTTTTTTTTTTTCCTTCGACGAATACAATACCCCTAGCCCTAGTGAAAAATTCATTTTTGGTTGACATAAATTTTTTTGCTTTAAAATGTCTCTTTCGATGTCCGGATTGACCACTGAAAAGTCATCGAACCTTACCTCCCTCAAAACTTTTCCAAATGTGGGCCCAAAGAGACCTCCATGTTGTTTTTCGCCAATAACTCCTCAAATATGCGATTAAATGAAAAAATTGTTATTACAAAAATTAAAGTACATAAAATTTGCAACAAAAAAGCTTATATTCATTTTTTACGAAAAGTGAACGGGTGGCGCAAAAACACACGTCAAAATATACAGGGCGGAAAAAAAATGAAAATTATCCCCTTTTTGGGAATCTGCAGCAAAAATGGAAATTCGTGCCATTTTAATTTTTTCTTTGGGTATTAGCAATAACCCCCTCCCCCTCCCCACTCACAAGTATTCATTGTATACTTTTTGGGTCATTTTCAGCAGTTTTTATAAAAAAAAGAGGAGGGCGAAAATTTTTTCAGTAAAAAACGTTGAAATTTTATTATTTTGCCCAACATTTCCGGGGTAAAGGGGGTCGAAGTCTCTTGATTTCCCCCCTCTCCCCCCTCGGAAAATCTATGACTCAACTGATTCAGAGGGAGACAGGTTTGGCGAGAAAAAGTTTGATTTTATGTACAATTTTGAAAAATATCTGTTATTTTAATTGAAGTGTCCCAAAAAAGTATTTTGACGGTCGTTTTTGCGCCACCCGTTCACTTGTCGATAAAAATGAATAAAACCATTTTTCTTGTAAATTCAACGTACTTCAATTTTTGTTCAAACATTTTTTTAATCCGACGCATGGTTTAAAAGTTATGAACTCATGAGTGAGAATTGGTAGCGGACTAAAGGGTCCACATTGGGGGGAGGGGTAGTTCGAGGCATTTTTTATGATTCATTAGTCAAGTACTTATAGTCGCCCTTTGAATTGTGCGCTATTTGCAAATTTATGCAAAATTTCAATTTTTTGGGACATCACATATGTATTTGTTGAAAGACGTTTTCGCGCCACTCGTTAACCTGTGGAAAAAAGTAATGAGACGGTTTTGTAGGAAATTTTATGCTCTTTAACGTTTATTTGAACCTTTTTTTTTCATTTTTTGGTAATTCCACAAGTTATTAGCATTTTTTTAAAAAGGGGGTTCACAGGTGTCCACATATGAGACACTTGGGGGGAGGGGTGGCGGCTTTTCTGGAGTCGATGGTGTGTCATCATTCGCATATATGCAGTACCAGTCGAAATGGTACCCTATTCGCCGAACTGAGGACAATTTTCATATTTTTCCACCTTGTATATTTTGACACGTGTTTTTGCGCCACCTGTTCACTTTTCGAAAAAAATGAATAGGACCTTTTTTGTTGCAAATTTAATATACTTCAATTTTAGTCAGAATCTTTTTTTTGTTTGAACGCATATTTCAAGAGCTATGCACGAAAAACAAAGAAGGGGTCACTTTGAGTCCACATTTGGGGGAGATGCCGATGAGTGAGGTTCGGGGACTTTCTGGTGATTAATCAGGGCACCGAAAGAAACATTTAAACGTCATAAAATTTGTGACGACTCAAAATGCAATTTACTCCATTTTTATGATCCAATTTTTTTTCTGTGCTAAAGGTGTTAAGGGAATTTTTTCATTTGAACTTTTCTAATTTTCGAACCGGTTTGATTAGAGCGCAGCCCTGGCTTTTCAACTTGTGTTCTTTTTGTTATTGAGAAACTTCGCTAAAACATTGCGAACATTCTCTAAACATAAAAAACAATTAGCTTTCAAGTTCATTACGCTGTTTATATGGTTTCAAATTGAATGAATCAATACCACTAGACGACATTTACAACATATCCAATTCTTTCGGTATCATAACGCAATAGCCATTTACAAAATAAACGTCATTGGTTAATTTTTCGCTGAGGTGTGATTCTTTCAAGTTATTATACGATTTTCCACTTCGAATCGATTGAAAAATTCTCTCATTAGGCGATGATGGATACCCATCTGCGCTAGTGCGATATCGTTATCGATTTCCATACATTTTTTATCTAATCGCGAGTTATTTTATAATTTCGATTCAAGAAGCAGCCATTTTTACAAGCTGGTGAATCAGTATTGCATCATGGTAATTCGACGAATAGAATTTTGTTTTAAAATCAATTCCAACGATAAGAAGCAACTTGATATTCCACTCGAGAGATGAGTCTCAGCATGTTGACGCGATTTTGTTAACCGAATGAAACTATAAAATCATCTTACTTAAACAATTTTCCTGTTCAATTTGCAATGACGAAAATTAAACATGCTTGGTAACTGATCTACTAGTTGATGGAACTGTATCGGCATCGTTTGCAATATTGATAAGGCAGCTTCATCGACCTGAGAAAACGCATACAAAAATCAGTTAGAATATTCGAGTTTAAAACCACCCAACGGTTGGTTTGATAAAATGTAACTTTTGTTTTGTTGTAACTATTTGAGAGAGGTCTATTTAATTGACACTTGGTTCTTCGAGTAGCTCAATTTAATCCGAATAACGATATACCATAATGCAACGGCCTTGACTATACGCTCTGGATATTGCAAAGCTGTGAAGAACTTATTCAGCAATTGAACGAGTCCAAAAAGGTCAATCATTCAAAGACGAAAATAAGAGAAACCTACGTGCGAATGGAAGTTCTTAAAATATAGTCACGTTAAAGCTGAATTCTGTCTATCAAATATATTATCTAAATAACAAAAAACAAAGTAAACCGGCCAGCCTACCTAATAATAAAAGTAGGCATATCGCAAACATTACCGAATTTAATTCCTTACACTACGACACAACAGTACGAAGCATTCGATCACAATGGAAACTCGACAATGAATCATATTACTCTTATGGTACTTGAAATAGGAAATTAACCGAGGTGATATGAATATCAATTCGTTGTACTTTGTCTTCGTGCAAAATAGACCAAGAAAAGAAGCACTTTTCGAGCAAATAAACGTCAATACGTGTACGCGAACGACTGCACTGTGCACACAAACGTCGAAGGAAATTATTACGAAAATGTGTTATTATCGAGTATCGTACCTAATTTCGAATTTAAAAAAAATAATAATAATAACTCGACGTAAAATAAACACAAGATTAACGATTTAATTATTGTCTTAAATGCGTATCAACGTTGAAGATAAGAGTGGTTTGTTTTTCACCAACCAAATAAGATTCGACGAATACTTTGAAAAGTGAAAAAAGAAAAACACGATGAAAAATTTTCACCGCAGATAAAATATTTTTTCCTAAACACGAACCGTCGAACGGCGATAAAAAATATCACTTTTTACTTTGGACAAACACCACGTGACATTTATTAGCATTGGTTTTCACAAGCGAGTGGAATTTTGCCGAAAAATCACATTAACGGTGAATCGATACGTGCAAGGTATACCATTATACGAAGTAATAAATTATTACGAATGACTTCTCGTATCGCCAATGACGTTGGCTAAAAATGATTGAATTGGAATTTTATCCAACAGAAGGCAAGAATGTATTAAGATAAGTTACAGGATTCGGACGGAATTGTTTCTTTTGTGTTTTTAGACTGGCTCGATTTATGGATTTTAGAGTGATCTTTAGTGAGAAGTATGACATCACTTACGTGCTACATTTTCACATTCGGAGTTATCAAAGATACACAATCTGATAAAATCAAGATAAAATGAATACTATAATTTTATAACATAACTTTTGTATAGATTTACTCGAGAAAATTGCATAAAATGTACACGAATACGTGAAACGACACCACTTATCAAATAACTACGCCACAATTTGTGAAAAATTGTCCTGATAAATGAAGTAAACAAATTTCTTTATGAAAAACAAAGTTATTTTATGACGATGGGGGACGTAATGGTAGCCTGGAGGACGGGCAATGAAAGCTTTGAGCTTGATTTAATACCTATTTAGTCCAGCCATAGCGCTTGTACGGATTTACGGTAATATACCGTATTTCTGGTTATTTCTTCTTCAATTTTAAGAAAATTGCGGAAATCGTAATACACCAATAAAATGAAGGAATTTTTTCATTTTTAATCTCGTTTAGGAATAAATCGAGGTCACTGATCATGAATTTGGCATCTGTTTTGCAAAATCTATTCTTGTTCTGCTGGTAATGGTATTTTTCTTTCATTTCAGCTTTCAGGTAAGTGATTTCAAACGAATTGTAATTCTACAAAAATTACCACAACATCGCAGAACTATGTAATTTCAAATTCGAATTCCTCGAGTCGAGTTCCAATACCCTTTCCCAAGCAGTTTGAACGACATTTCAAGACAATTTTTCTCTTCCATAAAAATGGCTAAAATTAAAAATAGCACTTTTTTCATTATATTATATGAAAATAAAAGCGATGACATCCCAAAATCAAATTCTACACTTATTAGAAAATTATGTAAAAAATTCTACGTGTTATCTACCTTTCCGACTTCATTTTTCTATGGTCTTCATTTTACACAGGTACACATTTATTTTATGGCAAGTATTTAATGAGCGTGTAATTAGCCTATGCAAAATAATTCATCTACCTAAATATAAAAAATAAAAAATACACAATTATAATTTATGAGCAATCTGCTCTAAAAATGTAATATCGTGGTATTTCAAGAAAGAAATGAGGCGATCGACTACTTCTCACATCAGATTCGAGATCATCAAACTCGAATTTAGTTCACTACTATTTCAAAAATATTCTATGGAAAAAGTCCAATTTTTATACATACAGGGTGTTAAATGAAAGGTAGGCAATAATTTAACCATAGACGCAACTCGAGTAGACAAAAAAACACCTTATCATGATTGGTTGCCTATTTCGTAAATGGAAGGGTTTATGAATTTTTAAAATTTGAAAATGATAAATTTTCAGATATTCAAGAATAGCTAAAAAATGTTTGGATCATTCGAATGATGGTCGTATTGGATAGTGTTTGAGTGGATGATTTAAAATTGTTATTGCTACAGGTTGCCTATCCTTGAAATTGAAGGGGCAGACAAAATTTAAAAATTTATCAAAATGTTAATAAATTTGTATTCACTTTTTGTACTTGCCAGGAATGAGACTAGGAGGGGGGCTGAGGAGGGGGGTTAGCGCGTATGGGTGATGGGGGTGAGGCTAAGCCTGGGGCCTCCGCCCCTCCTTCCACGACCGAAGTAGTTGGAAAAATTTTATGGTTAGTCAACTACTCCCGTCATCGAAGGAGGTCCCAGCTCCACCCCCCACCACCAACTTACCGATTATAATAACGTATTTTTCTTGTCTATTTGAGTTGTATCTATGATTAAATTATTGCCTACCTTTCATTTAACACCCTGCATAATTCTGAGATTGAAAACAAACGAATGAAACAAACTATGCTGAACGAAAATTTATTGATAAATAAGAATGATATTATCACTTACAAAATTAGAAATAAAAATTTCTCAAAAACACCACAATAAAAATTTGAAAAAAACAATAATTCACTCATCATTATATCTTTCAATCAACACGTTTCTTTCGAACCCAACATCTCACGCCTTGCTTCTTTCTCAAACGATAAATTCAATCGAAATTTTTCACCTTCAGTCAAAGCTATACGCAAAATACACAGACAAATTTCATGATGAGGTTGAAGGACCAGCACCAGGCTCTCCGGTTGGATTTTCTTCTTTATTATAATGACGATATTCAGGTTTCAATTCCCACATATTTTTATGAGGATTTTTCATGTTGTGGTTGCATACCTCTTTAAGAATTTCTTTCAAATATCCCTAAAATAAGTGGAAAATTCAAATTAAAATAACATACGGATAGAAGGAAACAACATGAAAATACTTAGAATACTTACTACAGGTTGTTTCGTAATGGAGACTAAATCTCTAATGTTATAATATTGATGCTTGTCGAAAGCTTTGAACAACATATCGAGTACAGCATTTTTATCATCTCGAGAACGTTTACCTTCGGCTTTCTTCTTCTCTTCATATTCTTTCTACAATATAAAACCATTCTTAATAAACAACAAACTCATGGAGTGGTTTCATTTTCCACGTCATTTTACGTACCAAATGTTTATGATTAGCAACAGGCTTGAAATTTAGTACAGCTCTATCTAACTGTTTAACTAACCGAACCGGTTGATGTGCTTTTCTAAAGCTCTCCATTTTCAATTTCATATAATCATTATCAGCTATAAACAAGCCAACAGAATTAGAATCATTTCGAGATATTTTGTGATGACGTAAATTTACATACCATAAGGACGACATTCCAGTCGCTGAGCAATTTTGCCTTCTAAGATTAGCTTATCTGGTTCCAGCAAGCTGTCGTCGAGTCTCTGGCCACCTACACAATTAAATCGAATAAATTTATATTCATCCTGGTTGATAATTATCTGAATCATAACTTACTCGGGCCTTGAGAAAAAACTCCTAAAGTTTGTCGATTAACTGGAGTCACATCTAGTCTATGATTACGAGGAATCGGTTCTTGATTATCAGTATCCATACATAACATCGATTCTGAAAGATTTAAGCTTACTTGTACCTTTTTATTGGCGTTTCTGAAATCAAACATAATCCATTATGCAATGAACGTCGATATTTGAGCCAGTTTTGGAGACACGTACTCACCTAGTTATTTTCAGTTTTCCAACTTCTATGCTGCTAGGAGCTTTTTCCCATTTACTAGCGATATATTTGGGGACCTAAATGTAAAATTTACGTTCAGAGTATTTGCGAAAAATGTTTATTCTATGAAAAAAATTGTTATTTTTCAACTCACCTTTACTAGCCATATGCCTCTTGACGAATTACTCACATCCAATTCTTTGTCTGTATGTTGCGACATGATGTATGTATCACTGAATGGTAACTTGATGGAAAATGAAGATTTAATCACCAAATTGTCTAATTACTTATTATTTTCATCTCTAGTGATCAAGAGGTCTACTCGAAGTTGAAGATTTAATTTTTGCAGATCTCAAAAAAAATCAAAACAAAATTAAGGATGTAGATGCTTACTGGATATCTTTGTAAGCTGTAAATCTGTGTAAATCGTATGAAACTCAATGTTTTGTTTGAACTGTAGAGTGCGTTAGCTGCGTTTTCACTTCAGACGAAGCTCTAAATCGCATTTCTATTTTTTTTTCGACATATTGCTCATTTCTCATTTTCGTAATTATTCTCGTCTCGACGAGGAGATTCATGGTTTAGAACGCAAAAGAAGTAGAAAAAGTTGACCTGAAACTTGAAATTCCAAGCTTTCAACCTGAAAGCTTGATTTTTGTTTCAAATTTGAATAAATTGTACAGATACTTGCAGTTGCATTGCAAGTATCCATATTATGAAAAACGGATTTTCAAAAATAACTCGATAACTATCGATCGTATCTAAAATCTGATGGCATTCAGAAGAAAGGAAATTCTCTCTTCTACAATTTTGGTTATTATAAATTTTCCTGGGTAACGCTTCGTTCGCGCGAAAAAAGGAAAAATGTGAAAATTTGTCAATTCTGGAAAACTGTATTCCAAAAATAACTAAAAACCCATTGATTGTATAAAAAATTTTATTTTAAACAAATGAAAGGAAATTTTTTTCTCTACAATTTTGGTCATTACAAATTTTTCTGGGAAACGCTTCGTTCACATGAAAAATGGAAAAATGTGAAAATTCGCCAATTGGCGAAAACAGTTTCCCTCAAAAAAACTCGAAAACTATTGCTCGTATCGAAAATTTGTCAAGATACGTTTGAAAGGAAATTTTCTCCTCTACAATTTTGGTTATTACAAATTTTCTTAGGTAACGCTTCGTTCGCGCGAAAAATCGGAAAAACTATAAAGTTTATGGAAAAAAATATCAACACGAGGGTCGAAAATCACCATGAAAATGAGAAATGAGCAATAGGCCGAGAAAAAAACATAGAAAACATAGGGGTGCGATTTAGAGCTTCGTCATTTTTAGAATTTTTAAAAGTTTTTGGATAATCCAGAAACAGGATACATATACTTGTAAAAAAGAAAAACACATTTTCGGTGATACGAGCGTTCAAACGTCATGAAAACTGAAATGTGGATGTGGATTTTTGAAATATCAAATTAAATTTTTTATTTCATTTAAAAACTTCGTAAGTTACGAAGCAGAATTGCAAGCAGCAAACTCTGAAGATATTTTATTTGCTTCTCTGGTGATTAGTAAGTAGCTTATTTCTCTACCCTGGTTTTCATTTTGGAACATAGCTTATCACCCTAGAAAGCCGGATTTGCCATAAATATATTTTATTATCGCGAAATAATAGTATTTTCGTATGGACTATTATTTGACATACTTACTGATCAATTGAATTATTGTTGCAGGTAATTATGAGTAGATTTTTCGCAACCGGGTCGGATTCTGAATCCGAAAGCTCGTCCGAGGAAGAGCAAGTTATTCGTCAACCAGTTGCAGCTTTTTCAGTAAGTATACTCGTCTCCTATTGCAGTTTATTTCAATTCATCAATCATATAATAATTGTGATCGTATTTTCTCAGTTTAGCGAAGATGAAGAAGATGCTAAACGTATTGTTCGTTCCGCTAGGGAAAAAAGATTCGAAGATCTTCATAACACTATTAAACAAATTCGGAATTTCAAGAAGATCAAGGATTTAAGTAGCATGTTATCGAGTAAGCATACCATTCTGTAAAATGAAATTAATCCTCGAATATTTAACCTATAATCTACTAATAATTTTATTTAGGTTTCGAAGATTTGATGAGGGTTTATACGAAAGCTTTTAGTAGTGTTATATTAAAAGAAGAAAATGGAATTCATCCTCGGTTTTATGTTCGTTGTTTGGTGGAGATGGATGATTTTATTCAAGAAATCTGGGAAGATAGAGAAGGAAGGTTAGTTTTTTCAATTTGCAGTTTTTTCATTTTCATATTGCCATTCTTACTGTGCTATTTTATTTAGGAAAAACATGTCCAAAAATAATTCCAAATCTTTAACTACTTTGAGAAAAAAACTCCGAAAGTATATCAAAGATTACGAAGATGATATGGCCAAGTTTCGTGAAAATCCTGACCTTCCCGATGACGATGAAGAAAACGGTAAAATGAGTTCATTCAATATATTGCTATCATGATATTTTCATTTTATACCGGTTTGATGTACTTTGATTGCAGAAGAAGAAGAAAGCGAATCGGAAAGCGAAGACGATGAAGTACCAGTGAGTGCTTCTGCGTTTAAAAAATCCGGCTCAGAAGCTTCACAATCTCAGTCCACATACGTTAAAGTAATTAAACAATTTATTAATTTTCGCTCCTTGGGGTTTTTTTTTCAACGTCAGTTTTTTATTAGACTTCAACTCACGCCGATGATGACGGAGGCAGCGATGACTCGTCCATCGATTGGGGTAACGATTCCGATAGTAGTAGCTCGAGCAGCGAAGAAGAAGGCAATTATCAAAGTATCAGGGAACGGTTTTTGAAAAAGTTCGTATCAATCATTTCAATTATCAAGAAACAATCATCTGCGGTACTATTTACATGTATTTTTCGCTAGAAACACCGACAAAGATGACGACGATAAGAAAGATCGCAAAAAAGGCCGTTCAGATAAACCTAGAAAACAGAAAAAAGACGAAGGCGATGATAGCGAAGGAGAATGGGAATACGTCACAACAGGCGCTAAAGTTCCTTCGGTAATTTTTTTCACCCAAAAAACTTCCATTTTTAGCATCAAAATTCAACTATTCTCGTTCCGCAGGAAAAACCCAAAATGTTCGCTAAAGATGCCGAAATCAATATCGAAGCTGTAATGAAAAAGTTGGCCGAAGTTGTGGCCGCTCGTGGTAAAAAAAGAACCGACCGCAGAGAACAAATCGAATTACTTCACGAGCTTCAAGTCATCAGTGAAACGCACAATCTCGGATTAGGAGTAGCCATTAAAATCAAACTAGCTACAATTTCGGCCATTTTCGATTACAATCAGAAAGTTTCCGATCCGATGAAACCCGAATATTGGGCTAAGTACGTAATTCGAGTTTCATTCGAGTTTGAAAAATTCCAAAACTAATTCGAATTTATTTCAGACTTTTAGATCGCATCACCGAATGTCTAACGATGATTTTGAGTACTCAAGATATCGTCATCGGCGAACATATCACAGAAGACGAAGAAGTCGTCGATAAACAACCTTACAGAATTAGAGGATACATTTTGACAATTGTTGAACGTTTGGATGAAGAATTTACTAAATTATTGAAGGAATGCGATCCGCATAGCAACGAATACGTTCAAAGATTAAAGGATGAAGGCAGAGTGACCGAGATTATCGATAAAATACAATCATTTTTAGAAAAGAATGGAACTGCACCTGAATTATGCGGTGTCTACATTAGAAAAATTGAACATCTGTACTATAAATTCGATCCGATGGTTCTAAAACAGAAAAAAGTACGTTCGTAACTTGATTTTTAATTTTTAAAATTGTTCTAAAATTTAATTCTTTATAACAGGGTGAAATTGACAAAAAAGAAGTCACCAGTTTACAAATCATGGATAAACTCTGCAAATTCATCTACGACAATGATGAAACTGATAGGTTGAGAACTCGTGCCATTTTATCTCACGTTTATCACCACGCTTTGCACGATAACTGGTTCCAAGCTCGCGATCTTATTCTTATGTCGCATTTACAAGAATCTATCCATCATTCTGATCCTCCAACCCAAGTATGAATTCAACGTACGATTTTATCGCCTCCATTTTTCGAATGTATTTGTTAAATTTCGAATGACATCTTGCAGATTCTATACAATCGTACAATGGCACATTTAGGATTATGTGCGTTTAGACAAGGAAATGTCAAAGATGCTCATAACTGTTTGGTTGATTTAATGATGACTGCTAAAGTCAAGGAGCTTTTAGCTCAAGGATTATTGCCTCAGGTAGAACAGCTATTATTTCATTTTCAAAAGCTCTGGTGTGGTGAGGGGGTGAATCGGCCTCTGGTCAAAATTCAAAATTTTTTTCAGTGCTTCCGATTTGTTTTGGTAAAAGATGATTTTAGAGTTTAAATAGTGATTTTAAGCTAAAAAATTCTGTCTCCGCGAGTTTTCAACCGATTTTCACCATA
>FIZU01042266.1:0-34506 GCA_900064475.1 Pseudococcus longispinus | reverse complement strand
TTCCTTTTGTTAGGTTTATAGCCGACTACGTGATTAAAACCTTATCGTTTATGCTTTGAAAAAATTCAAAAGAAATTCGGCATCAAATTTTTATTGCCTGTAAAATTTTCCAGTCGAATGACCTTTTGAGTTTCTTTCTTTTTGTTAGGTTTACCGACTACGTGATCAACCCCTTATCTTTTATGCTTTGAAAAATTTCAAAAGAAATCCCGATTTAGTGTCCGACTGGCTTTTTCAATGTTACCAAATTTTTATTGCCCGGTTTCGATTTTCGTGTCCAACTCCTATCGTGTTATTTTTCCTTTGTTGGATGGCTGACCTGTTATAAAACCTTATCATTCCGATTATAAAAATTTTCTAAACAAATTTCGCTCGAATAGCTACGTAATTTATTGCTTTATTGTGATTCTTGGGTTCTTTTTCATGCCGACATGATAGCTAAATCAGGGGTTTCTTATTGGAATGAATGTGGCGCGGTAGATAAAAGGCGACGACTTGATAGCAAATCAGGGGTTTCTAAATGAAATGAATGCGGTGGTAGGTGGTAGGTAAAATTGGTAACATCGATCCAAAAATCGTCGAAAAAATTGAATATCGTTGTAAATACCAAAATAATTCATTTAGATAACTACAAAATCATTAAATGGTCGTGAAATTGTTGAGAATTATCGCGATGAATAATTTTATGAAAATTGTATCTAAAAATTGTAATATTTGTTTGGAACGTTGGCGAATGCTGATTAAATTCGAGCTAAACTCGTCCCAAATGTCATAAAAATTGTTAATAATGCCAAATTCACCGTAAAAAGTATCGAAAATCGTTGAAAATAGTTGCAAAAGTGGTAGAAATTCCACATAAACGTTGCTATATTCGCACATTTTCATAGAGATGAGTCGAGATAACTCCAAAATGGTGAAAGAATCGCGACAATTTTGTAAAATATTTTAACAGCTAGCAGTTTTTAGTAATTTACAATGGTTTTCATAATTTTACGGCCATTTTTTCGAAATTTTCACAATTTTTTTGACCATTTCAATAATTCACATTTTCGGCCGAATTCACGATTTGTTTACCCTTCTTGGCCTAATTTTTACCGATTTTAGCATAGGATATGATTTTGCTAAGGGTAATCTCGCGGAAAAACAAGCATATCCCGCGGAGATATATCTTATTCTTACTAGATAAGGGCTTTTAAGACTTGGAAGTTGGAGACACCTATAGTTCGTAATTCCATCGCGATATCGAAATAGAAGAAACTGACAAAAATAATACGGGTTGTAAGGAAAGTAAGAAAAAGAAGAGTAAATTAGCGACTAAAATACGACCAGGGCCCAGGGTGAGGGCGGGTTAAAAACGTTGAATTACGGAAACGGTCCAACTACACGACTTGAAACTTGTACCTACGTACGAGAAATTGGAAAATACGCGGGTAGCTATACGTATGTGTAGGTTTTGGTTAAGATCTGTAACCGAGCAGTCTATTCGGCGATTTTAATTTCAATCACGTAGTTGAAATTCGATTCGGACGAGTGAAGAAGTTGAACCGCGAATCGTTAAAAGGTGCGGATAGCCGCGTCATTATTCGTCCGTATTAACCGCGTTGACCTACATAAGCTAATCGAGTAATCGTAAATGGTTAGATGGTGGAAAATTTTGCCAAATCTCACGCAGATAACTGGTATATGGCGTAACATTTTTTCAAAAACCGAACCGTCGAAAAAATTGTTGGCTAGTAAAGCTGATGGTCAAATTATACGGGGCGATGGTTAGTTTAACGATTTCGTTTGTCAGAAATTCGCGTGGAAATGGGTATCAGTCGACGGATTCTTTTGCTAAATTTTGCGTCATTTTTGTGCCGCAAAATTTCGGCGAATCTGTCGTCAACCGCCAGACATTTGAACACGGCCGGCGCGGCGCGGCGTTTATATCGTACACGTAGGTCTCCCCAGATCTCGATACCGCCGAAACGTAATGTTTCGCATCCGAAAAAGCTCGACGTCGGTATCTCTACGAACGCGTAAAATACGCGTACTTATTCGCGTAACGATAGGGGTACTCGCGTAGGTGTTTGTTGAAACTTGAAAGACGAAGACGAACGAGAATGCGTGCGGCAATTCGTAACGAGATCGTAACCTATTTGCGCAACGAACTCTATCGTGCGATTTGGTCGACTACTGCCGCAGCTGCTGTACCGCTATGATAAACTTGAAAGCGCACCAACTACGGAGAATATTGCTCTGCGCGGACGCCATTCTAGAAACTGTCGAGTGGCGCCGACGAAAGATAGCGCGTTCGGACAACGCTTAAGCCAGCATTTCAGACCATAGATGGCGTTTATGGCATATTACGGATGAGTAGCGATGCCGAGTACCCAGCAGCGGATTGCTGCGATTGCAAAACAGGTACGAATACAGTCGAAGAAACGTTCCCGTATCAGTGTCGATGGAATCGACAAGACTGCGCTAGATTAGAGCAAGTAGGCAGTCACGGTCGCCGAAAATGGAAAACTTTACTTCGTTCGATCGTAAATTCGTCGATTCCAGTCCAATTTGCGCGAAATTTTGACGTTTACGTTCGAAAAGATGGACTCTGATTTCGAGCTACTTTTTTCCTCCTCGCCTTCCTCTAAGTATAATGAAAATTGAGTCGGTATCGGTGAAAAGGCGCGAGTATCGCGGAGCGAATTCGAACGTACGTACTAGCTATCGCGCTAAGAGCGTAAAGTTGCGTAAGCTAGGGGTGAAAGAGGAAAAGGGAAGAGCGTCAATTTGGTAAAAACAGCTCGCTCGCCATAGCGCCATCCGCAGACTTGGGACGCGCCAGTAGCCCGGTCTCGGTAGGTACTCGCGTATATTTTTTCGTCGCGACTAAATTACGCGATTAAACAAACCCGTCCGTCGTAAGTGTTAACGCGTTATATCATTTTTTCTCGCTTTTCGGTCATCGAGTCGTGAAAAATTAGAAAATTGGCGCGCGATGAAAGGCGTAAATTGCGACCGAACGCTTCGTCCGAACACAGGTTTACAATTTCGAAATTAAACGCGCTTCTCGTAAATACTCGTAGAAAGACTGAGAGAGAGCGAGAGAGAGAAACGAAGAGATGTTGGAAAATATGTGGAATATATGGCGTTGCGCCGCCGTACCGCGGTACCCACTTCGCGCCCGTATCGTATATACGATCTACGACCGGCGGAACACTTCACCTATTTTGTCTGCGTCTCGGGTAATCGCCAATCGCCAATCGGTAATGGGTAAAGGGTTGCGTACGCGTACGGTATTGCGTTTTTGTTCGTTTTCCACACGCCACATACCTACAACTGCGAGTAGTCGAGTATACGTATTACTTACTGTTTCGGCCGTTATTTTTCTCATTTTTCGGCTTTTTCGCGCATCATTCGTTTTTGCAGCCGCTCGCCTCGGAATACAATGTAGCGTTGTGCGAGTGTGGTGATGGTAGTAGCTAGCTATACTTACTAGGAATTGAATTAAAACCAGAATGGCGCTCTTGCAGCCAGCGTTAGCTATTTACGACGCCGCATTCAATTACCCAATACGAGTATTAGCTAGGTACTAGGTACGTTGTCGTTGGTTTGAAAATTGCTACATGGTGAATAAAGAATAAACAGCGGTAGAGCGCGGCGCGGCGCGGCGGGTGCATGGTGAAGGGAATGTCTTTCGTAAAACGATTAAACGACGCTTTTTTATTTCGTGTTTTCTTTTTCCTTCCATTTATACTCGTACGTCTCTCGGCCTGTTTTAAATAATTGCTCGAAATAATCGCCGCAATAAATTCGTTATAAGTACCTATTTCGCGGTAGAATGGCGTGCCAAAAAAAACAAAACAAAACCAAATAATTCCTAAAACGCAGGTAATAATACGAATGATGAATTATTATTACGCGATTATACTCGTAGTCGTCAACAGGTTGCTTTATTCGTGCACGGTGTCATTATACGAGTAGGTACATAGGTAGCCGGTAGCCGGTATAGCCGGCCAACTTATTAAAAGAGGTCGCGGTCGTAAATTTTCATCGTCGACGCCTTTCCCCTTGCCGCGTCAGCATGCTGCGTGGCAAAATGTCGTATACTTATTACGAGGAGTATCCGATGTGGTAATAAATTTCGTTGCGGCTGGTCACGTCGCGTAAATCAAAGCCTAGTCGGGCGATTACAAAATACCTACGTACGAGTACATACGTAAAAGCGCCCGTATATCCGTATTGTGCGATGTACGTGGCGATAGGTATTGTGTCCTTAAACGCGTTGGTTAGCTCGATTTGATATCGATATCATTTACGAGTACTTCGATGAAAAATCGAAAAGTACGCGAACCTACCTTTGTACTGGTAGCTATCGGATGTATGGTTGCGATAGTTTTTACGCTTACGTGCTCAAATGGAGCGAAAGCGAACATCGGCGGTGGCATCGGTGGCGTGGCGTGGCTTTTTCGAGATTACCATCTCCGGCGCGTATACGTGGCCGGCCCTTTTTACCGTCGATAAAGTCGCTCCGCGAGGGCTTAATGAATTGCAAATGCGGGGTTTTTGCCTTACGTCGTAAGTCGTAACCGCAGCTGCCTCAGGTGAACAGTCGCGTTATACGCGCCGCGATGACGTACGTTCGCCTTCGCACTTTTTCTCGCCCCCAACGGACGTTGACTCTTGGTATTTTTTGCAACCGAGCCAGCTATTCTCGTATATACTCGTACCTTTGTAGAACGGCGACCACCATCGCGTCGTTTGTCGAGTAAAAGTACTAAGTAGGTAGGTAGATAGATGGATATGTAGGTAGGTGTGGACTATCGGGTAACATTGCGGTATTAATACTTGTGTACTATCGTACATGTACAACTTTGCCGAATTACCGTACGCCAGCGAGTACGAGTATCTCTACGACGCGACAGCTGCGCTTGTCGTGTTATTTGCGGCGTTCGTTTATGCAATTCTATTAACACGTGTAAAACAGTCGACGCGAACGCGTATGTTACCGCGTTTATGTAGAAGTAGGTAGGTGGTGGAGGTACTAGGTAGTATGTATGTACGTTGTCCCGTGTACCGCACTTTACCTGCTGACTGCTGTGTGACATGTAACTACATATCGCGTATCTCGAGCGAGCAAATATTTCGAAAATGTCGATTAAAGAAATTCTTATAATTCGAACGTCTTTTTGCGCGCGATCTTTCCATCATTTCAGTCGATGAAACGCATTTTTGGAAACCTCGAAGCATCCGCATTCCAAAAATACGAATGTTTTTACTCGACACTACCTAACTTTTTTTCTTCGATAGGTACTCGTATTCGACTTTTAGAAAAACCCATTTTCGAGTTATGACATTTCAACTTGTGGAAATTTTCTCCGTTTCCAATTTCAACATCGCCGTTAAACCTCGTTATTATTTCATATTCCGCAACTTTTTTCCCAACATTTCGACTTGCTTCGGGTTTTCGATGTCCCCGAATCCGTTTCTGGGGGTATTTCGACGCTCGACCGTGTTGATATGCCCCTCTCCCCCCGTGGCAAGATGAATCAAAATTGAAAAATTGTCGACGTTATCGAGTGAGGTATCAAAATGTATGTTTTTTGATCTCTCCAGTCCGTTTTCGACTTTATTTCAGAGAAAAACCCGATATGTACCCCAAGGGGGTGGGGATGGTGTTCGACTCGGAATTTTGGAAAATTCGAAGCTGGATACGTACAATTTTCTACATCTGGAATCCATTTATGACGAAGTAAATTTGGGCTAAAATCTCGAGATGATCCGTAAAAATCGAAAAGGGAGGGGGTAGACCAAAGATCGCAAATTTTCGACGTTATCCGGCGAGTAATTAAAACGTATGTTTTTCATCTTTCGTGTCCGTTCAACCGACGTCGTTTCACCAAAAAATTGAAATGGCATTCCATAGGGGTGGGACCTGACACAAAATTTTGGAAAATTTCAATTCGGATATCGATGCGAAGGTACGATGTCGACCTCTGAAATTTATTTGCGACGAAGGAAGTTTGTATTAAAACCATAAGGCGTTCCGGAAATATAATGCGAGATGGAGGAGGGACGCTCTAAATTTTTTTGACGTCATCGTGCGAGTGTATCAACGCGGATATAATTTCCAATTCGTTATCGAGCGGGTGTATATTTTTCTATCTCCGGATTGCGTACGCGAATTAATTTCGAACACGATTCCTCTTTTGTTTTTTGCTTTCGATTACATTCGAAAAATACTCGGAGTTGCACCGCTCCGCGTAAACGAGGAAAGAACCTAGGTTCTCGGAGAATGGAGAATGAAACGACTACCTTGGACCGTTTTACTCGTCGAGTACTACGTAATCGCCTTCTTTTCTTAAGCTGGCTGGTAGCTAGTTAGCTAGATAGACCTGCGGTAAGTTTTAGTTGCGCGCGCTTTGCATTTTCTCTTGCCAAAAGTCGCCACGTCGATTGTTAATGTTGAAAATGAAAAAACTTGAAAAACTATTTGGCTCGAATTTACCACACGTACGTATACCGCGAGTATACGTAGTACACGCTGCGTGTGTGTGTGCGCGTGTGTGTTTGTAATAGGGTATCGCCGTGGCGTATATAAACGTACATACGGACACCGAGTGCACAGTTCATACTTCATATATACTCGCGCGAGACGAAAATGTAAGTAAACGATACGATACGACGGAAGGGAAGAAGACATCCGAAGAGGGAGACGAAAAGCCGGATTAAAAATATAAAAAATAAAATTGAATAAAGAAAAAGCGAGAAGGAAGAGATGGAGCGAAAGAAAAAATGGCAAGAGGAAGGACAGGAAAGAACAGTAAAAATGCATTATAAAAATGGTGGCGAAAGAACGCTCTTCGGTCCACCTTTTCGTCGTCACCGCTGCGTTTGCGTTGGGGAAAAAACAGACGAGTGAAAAACTCGCCGCGTCACCGAAAATGAAAATCCGCTTTCGGTGATTTCGGTACGGCTATTTTTTTTTCTTTTTTCCTCTTTTTCTGTTTTTTTTTTTTTTTTTTTTTTTTTTTTTTTTTTTTTTTTTTTTTTTTTTTTTTTTTTTTTTTTTTTTTTTTTTTTGTTTTTCACGTAATAACGTTTGCCAGTAGAGTACTTTTTAATGCGTATTGTCAAAAGCAGGCAACGCGCTGAAAAAAGTTAATTTCTTTTTCACGTCTCGATTGATAACACTGGGTAACAATTTCCAACTTTTTTTGTGGCCGGATTGAAAACACGTACGGTCACCCACTTAAAATAGCCGCGTTCGTATTATTTTGCGTGGAAAAAATTTGCAGATTTGGAATCTACGGATTTTTTTTCGGGAAACGAGATCGAATGTTTTTTAATTTTCGAGATTCGAAGTACCTCGAAAGTACTTTTTGTTTTTTCTCATTCGATACGCTACCAAGAAATCGCTTTAAACTGGAAATGTATTCGCGTGGCTGCGCTGTTTGGGCGAGGGAATGTTTTCGAGGGGGAGAGTAGGCCCGTGTTATCGAAGGATGGTATAATTAATTACTCGAGCGCCTCTTATTATTTTTGTAAAATACTCGTGTAATTGACTTTACGCTTTATTCTGTCGCATTCTTTTTTCCTTTGGCACTAAGAAAATTGGAAATGTTTGGATGAGGAGTTCTTACCAGAAAATTTTGAGGGTGCTTAGAGGGTGGGGGAAGAATTTCTACTCGCACCCAATTTTCTTGGAATGTAAAATGAATCAGATCTGCAACTTTTGTACATGTATTTGGCGTTTTCGCATTAATACCGAAAGCGACAATTTTCACGATTTTTTGACGGATTTTACAATATTCTTACTAATTTTTGCGAACAGTTTGATAATTTCAACAACATTTTCGGTAATTTTGATTACTTTTCGAGCATACGATATATTCGGGTAGGTATTTATTTTAAAGATGATTTTCACAATTTTTGCAACATTTTCCATAGTTTTTATGATTTTTTTACCTCAAATGTTTAGTTTGACTTTTGTGCAAAGTTTTGAGAATTTTAACAATATTTTCGATCATTTTTTGACCATTTCCGTAATATTTTAAATTAACGCAGAACTAAGAAATACTTTTTCATTATCATCCTTATTAGCTGATATTTTCGAGATTTTCATTCATTATTGCGTCATTATTTTTGATTTTTTGAGGATTTTATTTCAATATTTAGTCAAAAAAAAAAAAAGTAGAAAGTGCTCGCTAAGTCGTATATGTGGTAGCTATACCATTCCATTAGGTACACGCGTTCTTTAGAGGTACATATACTCGTATGTGAATGTGTAAATAGATACTTACGCGAGATAATACGAGAACGAGTAAAAAAAATGAAGCTAGAATTATGTACCGTTATACGTACGTGTACGCGTACGATATACACGTAGCTGGAGTTATTCAGCCACAACTGTAGCTAGTTAGCTACGTATTCGCGAAAAGGCGGAAGCCGGAAGGTATATTAATTTTAATTTCGATGATGAAAAATGATCGCGTCATCGTCAGTTGCTAACTTGCTCCGGTCGTTGAGAGATACACACCTACCATTAAGTACTCAAACCTCTACCTACTTCTACCTATATTTACGAGATATACGTTTGCGTTTGTACGTAACTCGGAACGTCGCGACGCCGATGCTAACAGGGTAAGTGCAAGTAGTATACGAACGAGTAGGTGATAACATACCTACCTTTTTTTGCTCCATTCGTCTCGTTTGTTTCTTTTGCAGTCTCTCTCGCTCGCTCGCGTGCTTTTTTTTTCATACGTACTCGTTCGTACGGCGATGAAATACGAGTAAGTACGTAAATAAGCAATTCGTTAGCGATACGCGTACGAGAACGAGTTGATATGTAGTATTTCGATGAAATCAAAAGCACATTCTTCATTTCGGGTTGCCACGCTACGCCGCGCCGCGCCGCGCCTTTTACGCTATCGGAAATGGAAGCGAGAGTTCGGGGCGAGGGCGTACGGATAATATTTTCGTTTACGTTTCATTTTCGGATATAAATACGTCGGTATATGTGTATTTGTATTTATGTATAAGGATGTACACTTACACTACACACCACGCTACACATACAGGCAGAGCTACGTTTAGACCGTTGGCGTTGCGTTGGAAATACGTAGTCGTAGACGTACTTCGGTACAAACGCAAACAACAACAACAACAAAAACAGTCAAAATAGTCGAATGATTTATGGTGAAAAATAGTTTGAAATATTTCCTCGAGCGAGATAAAGATTTTTATGTTTAATGGCTTGAAACCGAGTTTACTTGTATATACTTTTTCGTATTAAAAAGCGCCCGAGAAATATAAAAGCGGGCGCAGCGCGGCGGTGGCAGCGAGCGAGTGAGTGAGCGAGCGAAAGGAGGGTTCGACCAGCAAGAGGCGCAGGCGGCAGGCGGTGAGACGATCGAGTGCGATGCACGCGTTACGCGCGCGGCACAGCGCGGGCAAAATTATGTTTTACCGATAACCGATGAGACGCGATAACGTTGATTTTTCGCCCACAACCCGACCGAATTCCTTACCTCTTTATACCTTGGCGTTGCCCACATCCCACTTAGGTGGATGAGGATTGAGGAATGAGGATACTTACGAGATATGCTTCGGCGTTGCCTCGAGTTACCGTAACGTTACGTTCGTAATATGGATATACTCGTACGTAACTGTACGTTGCGTCGGTTGCTGCGAGTACGAGTATGTACATTGTACAACTTTTTACCAACTTTGAAATCTTCCTCGATAAACAATTAAGCGGTGCTTTAACCGCCACCATTATTTATATGTTAGTGCTACGCGCGCTGTAATGGTACCGTGGCCGTCGCTCTTGCCATCCCTTCTGCCTTCTGCCACACTATCGCAATCATAGCGCAAGAACTAGGTTAAATATCGTAGCGCAACGTAAATACAATCATCGACGCGACGCTGAAAATGCGGCCATCGTAGTACACGCGCGCTCTCGTAGGGTCTGGGTACAGAATGTACCTAATCTACCTACCTACATACATACGAGTGCAGCGGATGCATATAACATGCGCATTGTGGACAAATGCCGTCGAAAATGTTGAAAAAGAGGCATCGTCGAGCCGAATTCTTGTCAAATGCCTGCACGTATTTGAGTATCCCAGCAGCCAACGAGATAGCAAACCAGAGGACCGCGGAGGTGAAGGTATAAAGCACCTGGAACCCCCATTTTTGCTTGGAGATGGAGGTACTGGAGGTGGAAGCAGTAGATCTACCCCTCCGAGTTCCCCGGAGCCTCTATTTTTGGCCGGAGATGGAGGTACTCGCAAGTCGCAACACGTAGAGGCCGAGGCGGAAGTGAGGTGTTGAGGAATTCCCGGTGGTAAGAGGTGGAGGTACTAGGCATCCCTCCCTCTCGTAGTCCCTGTCGCCGACTATTAGATGCTTCTCCCTGCTTTGAGACGGTATATCCCAAGAGGGCTGACTTTTTCTAAACTGACATGTACTGGTCAAACCCGGAGAGGTTTCCTCAGTGAAGTCAGTAAGTACATTACAAATACTGACATTACTGAGGAAACCTCCAGTATACCCGGAGGTTTCCTCAGTGAAGTCAGCGCTCCTGGGACGGGTATCGATCAGTGTAATAAGTAGATAACAATCGTAGCGAAGACCACTAACAAATTGTTAATCGTGTACCTATTTACTTACCGAGGGTACCTTCTTGATATGCCTTACTTATACATACCTAAATATAGTGCACGTACGTAGATAGATAGGTAGGTAGGTAGGTATTTTCAAGTGGCAAGTGGCAAGCGGCAAGCTCGTAGATATAATGAGTTTTCTGCTCTCATCGTCTGATGCGACTTTCAACTAACGAGCAATCATCTACGAGGCGCCGCCGGCTCACTGTATCCGTAAAGAGAGGCGGATGAGGATAACAGCGCAGGGAGAGAAGGTCCAGAAAGAAAAAATTAAGCGGAACGAAGTAAAACGAGGCGAAAATCTGTGACGATGGCTTCGTCTATATTCTGCGGCAGAGCGGGCCAGGCGGTCGGGGTACGAAACTGCCGTATCGTACACGGTATACTCTTCGTAATACATATATGCTACCTACACTACAGACACTATACAGTATACACGCAGCAGATACTGTATGTGGTAACTTGTTCGCGAGTAGTTTAATAGTGTTTGGCTATATCTGTAGCAGTCTATATTATGTGTACGAGTATACAGTATAGTATACCCTACGTATACTTCCTTACCGGCCGCGTGTATATGTAGTGTGCGTGCGGTGTGTATAAAGCTACCGTAGTGGTATCGGCAATCGTCGTTGTAACAGTCGTCGTCGTCGTATAAAAAACTCGTAACGCTCGTAAAATCGTAAAATCTCGATTAAAACGAGCGTATACTTCTAGTCGGGCGCCTATGGAAGCGCTTTTTCATCGGAAAATTGTCGAATTATCGCCGTGTCGATACTCGTCTCCCTTTTCCTTTTGTTTGCTATCTTAGAACGCGTGTCACACCGGCTACCGCCGAGATACGCCGATGCCGCGCCGCGCCCCACCGCATGGCACGTTATCGTCATTGCGGTTGATTGCCAGTTCCCATCAACGCGATTGCCTACTGGTTACTATTACGTACTTACTGTATAACCGCGCGTATAATCGTTATATTTGTCCGAAAATAACTTCAATTTTTCGCAGACTTTGAAAGGTTTTCCTTTCGAGGCAATATTCTCCGCGAGTCTGTATGCCAATTTTTCAGGCACTTCTCTCCTCGCAGGTCCCATATCTCTGTTCCTAGTACCGCGTTTGAAAAATTTTTCATACAAAAGTTGTAAATTGAAATACTAGGAATAATTTTGGTCGTTGCAAAAATTTTGATAAAACCCCTCCCTCCCCTCCAATTTCGCATAATACGTATGTAAATCATCGGCCGATATACTAATACGTATTGTGCAAATCTGCGGGGGAGACAGGGGTCTGATAAAAATTTTTTGCAACGACCAAAATTATTCTCGAGATCCCAATCTATAACTTTTGTTCAAAAAATGTCTCAATTGGGACCTTAGATACGGAGGTAGGAAAATTTTTTGAGCAGGGGAGTGCACCTCCAAAATATGACATACCCGCTCGTTGTTTTATTAAATTGTCTAGTCAAATTGCAATCGAATCAACTGTTTATAGAACCTATTTTTTCCTTTATGGTTGTACTGCGAGCCTCAGTTGCATCGAGATACTGCGAGCGGTACGACGAAAGTTCAATAAGGATGATTTTAATACGTATTGTGTAGAATTTGAGGGCGAAGAGAAGTTCAATCAAAACTTTTGCGATGATCAAAATTATTCCTGGGATGTCAATCCGTAACTTTTGTTTGAAAATTTTTTCAAAAGGGGTGTTAGGAACGATCATAGGAGACTTGCAAGGAGAGGGGACGGACCCTCGGAAAAAGGAAGCCTTGCAAAAGTGCTTTCAACAGCGTAACCATACCGACGACCCCCCCCCCCCTCCCCCCCCCCCATGTTCGACTTTACTAACTGTAGATGAAAGGTGAATACAGTTATACTCGTAGATATTTTATGTAGAAGTAGCTACGGTATCCTTAGTTGAGTCGAATATTTGGTTTTTGAATTTTGAATTTTAATTTTTTTGTTTACGCTCGTGTTACAGGTAAGCCATAGACTATCTACGGTTACGAAGGTTCGATGAAAAATTCGATTAGTCGGAGACTCGCTGGTGCGAATGCTTGCTGGTTAGTGGTTACCTACTCTCATCTAGATCAACGATGTTACGTATTCGCGTTTTGGTATCATCTAAAACTGCATTCCACCTTCTACGTTGTCGTTCTCGTATGTATTGTAATATTGTACTCGATACAAGGAGAGCGACGAAAGACGAAATGCACCGAGCTGATAAGAGATTGGCGGAGATTGTACGCGGCGCGATCAAATTACATCGTCGTTGATTTAGCGCTTTATGAGAGCCGAAAATAATGGAAATTACCTATCGACGCGATCGTATAACTACACATATAAAACTTGCGCGAACAAATACCTCGACAAATAGCCATCGCCATCGCGCATAGCCTTAGACGGCATCGGTATGTGATTTAGTGTCCGTATAATTGACCTACTTAGACAACCAGCGCGATGCCGATTAGTTCGTATTATCGCGCTTATACTTGCGAATAGGTGCTAGCTAGCTAGCTCGCTACCAGCTAGGTATAGCTATCTGAACCGGTAAGTAAATGCTTAGTCGCGTATACTTCGTACTCGTACTATTGTATGCGGGTGCAGGTGGACTGGTAAAGAGATAAAGAGGTGGAATGGTGGTCTGGAGTAATTTGGCGGCTACAATACTCGTAAATTAACGTGCATAGACGTCGCATATTGCGCACATTCGTACGTATAGTACGAGTATGTACATTGTACATTCGAGTATCAGTATGTGGGCTGTGGGTTTTGGACTAGTTGGTTGACCACGGAGGCACGGACACTTCTCTCGCGTCGTAAATATTCGTAAATACGAGGATGATTGCGTCGTGTCCGGTGTCTGGTGTGATAACGCACGGTGCATGCCAAGTATGTTTAAAGAAAGCTTCGACAATTAAGTAGGCACTTATACCTCTGCCCAAGCGCCGAGTATAGAGACAGACGCGGCACAACGCTCGCCTGTACAATGTACTCGTACATACGTATGTATGTAGTTGTAGATGTACGAGTACATTGTACCGTACGCGTGTAATCAACGTCCGCTTCTCGCTACAGATATGTTTAACAAAATGCCTGTAGCCTGTAGCCTGATGACTGACTGCTTCGGCGGTGGCGGTGGTGCCTGCGGCCAGCGGTGGATTAGGATTTCGGAATAAGTGACGATCGTGGTTATACGAGTACGAATACGTTGTCTCGTTGATTACAAATAAGGTAGACCATTAAGTATAGCGCGCTTAACGAGCATCGATTTAGATACCTAGTACCTAGTACCTAGATCAACGTACCTGGTATAGGTACTTAATACGTATAATTGTGTACCATGTAGAATGCAGATACATTTAGACTACTTACTCTCGCGTTCGCATATACTTATTCTTCCTCTTCGCCGATGCCAATGTGCACTTTTGTAGCCCTCAAATCGTCTCATAAATTGGTGATTAAACCGTATATACTTATCTACGATAATATTCTTTTATCTATACCTACTGCAGCTATGTATCGTACCTAATATGTAGGTACAGGCGATACCTCGGACCTGCGAGTACGATATTATTACGAAATAACAAATTATTATCGCCCATCTAGACGTAGCTCGCGGGCCACACTATCCAGCTTCGGTGCACCTATTAGTGACTGAATGCTCCACTCGACACATTTCGTACGGTAGAATTTTGTATCGGATGCGGATAGTTTGAAAAACGTCTCGATGAAAAGGGCTTAATTCTGACCCGAGTTAGTTTCTTTTTTTTTTTTTGCATAATCGCCTCGGAATCTCCATACCCGCTGCTACGCGTACAATACGCATCGTAGATGTGTTTTTGGTGCCAATTTCAAGTTTTGTCCGCGAATTGAGACGATTTCGAAAACATATCGAGATCAAAAACGAGCATCAAAATTTTTTTTCGTCGATATCTCGAGACTCGAGTATAAGATTTACGTCGCGACCATTTTTCCATTTGGATCGTCAAAACATTTAAAATTTTGGTATACCTACCAGCCCATTGTTTCGGGGCCTGTCGAAGATTTCGACCCACTATCGCAGCCGAAAAGGATTCCGAAGGTAAAAAGCACGCGCTCGAACCCTCTCAATTCGAGGTTTTTGTAAATTTCGGATCGAACTAAAATCTTTTTTCGATTTTTACGATCGAATAACGTCAGAAATAGACGACTGATCAAAAAACATTTTCCTACACTCGACCCGATAACGCTAACAAAATTGAATTTCGGCTTTACCTCGAATCCAACGGGTTACCTTCTGAGTTATACGTGATTTTGCAATTTTTTTTTTACGAAAGTGCGATCTCTTGGGAAAGATGTTTGACTGTAAAAGTGTTTACTGAGCCGCGTCGGTATCTTTGCAGAATATTGCAATTACGAGTAGGTATGGCCGGATCACGCCGCGCCGCGCTGTATCGCGATTTCTAATTAAATGCTACATAAAGGCGTGTGTATTGTGTAGCGTGTAGCGTGTACGACGTAAATGTTTATACATTTATTGGCGAGCTCTTGGTCTCGGACGATGTCGGTTTACAGTTTACACGCCTTACGGCGACACGACACGGCGCAACGCAGCACGCCGCATCAGCTAATAAATCTTCGCAATTAGCCTCCGCATTAACGAGTCTATTTTTCTTACCGCCATGGGTTGGTCTACTCGTAGTCGTAGCTCGCGTACTGGGTAACTTACGTATCTGTGTAATCTGTAAAACACTCGTAGTAAGTTTTAGAGTACTTATTAATATTTGTAGCGTACGAATTGAGAAGTGAAGTGAGAAATCGCAGTGTACGTTGCACGTCTACAGCACCTGTCGCTCGTCCATTTTTCAATTTTTAATTTAGCGACGCGACGATCGATACGAAGCATTTATTCCGGATGCGGACGGGTACCAGGGGCATTGGGCAGGTACTAGTCGTTGGAAAATGCCTTCGTATAGAGCAGGCGGGCTTTTAATTTCGCTTTTGGAAGAGCCACTGTCGGCCGCATCGGCCGTACCTATTTGCTACCTATTTACCGTATAATTTACGAGATTCGACGGCATCATCGGCAGCGGTAAATTGAAAATGTTGAGACGGCCACGATTACCCAAAAGCTCGCGTCGCTCGGTCGTGTCTCGTCGACTCGAGACTAAAGAGCGTAAACGTTGAACGTTGAACGTTGCGTCGTCTCGTAATGTAAATTGAATTTTTTTCGCATTCCGAGCAACGAGGGCGACTTATATCGGAAATTTGCCTCTTACAATGTTCGTACGAATACGTATACGAGATGTTGGATTTGGTTTTTTGTTTTTTTTATGCGCCAACGACGACGAGCCTACGATATGGTTGTAATTCAAAGAAAGAGACGACGGCGTCGCGTCCAAAATGTCAAAAAAATAACTGCGATTTTCTCAAACCGAGCGTACTGTTCGCAATAAAAGAGCCGGGCCGCGTACGACGTATTCGTACGTATGCGATGCGACTACGCGTACGAACACGAACACGAATACGAATTCGAATACGCGTATCCTAAGTAATTTATACGAGTCGAGACGAAAATACGCGTACGTACGAGTATAACGCTGTAACTACTATAACGTTTAAAATGCCATTTGTCGAAAATTTTTCTTCATCCATCGCGACGTATACGCGATTGAGTACGACGTTTGTCGAGTATACGACTGCCATCGGTACGATAATATTATAGTTTTTGTTTATTTATTTGCTTGTTTTTTTTCGTCGCCTCCGTCTTCCGTTGTACGGCCAATGCGGCCGACTGTCTTATCTTTTTTCCTCGCTCTCTCCTTCTTTCTGTCTATTTTTGTACTTTGCCTTTTTGGACGCGGACGAAAAATTCGTCTTTATTATTCGAATACACGCGACATTAGATTAAGGAAAGTACGTAAAATAACGTTGCCGAATAGCCGATAGCCTACGTATACTCGCGCGATGTATTCGTATCTAAGTAGATATAAATAAATAGTTGGCATTTGCATAATTACAAACGCTTACGCCGCGCAGCGCCGCGTTGCCGGTATTTACCGATCGTAATTCGTAATTTCTGTCAATAATACCGAACCGAGGATTAGGGATTACCGGTAGAGGGTTGAGGTGGCCGACGCGATGGCAATATCGAGTACCCTCGATCGAAATTTCACGCTTTCGTTATCGTTTATTGTCGCACCGCCTCGAATTTGGAAATTTATCGCACCTATTTACGTCGCGTCGTAATAACGCGAAACGGCGACGACGATCGGTTCGCGATTTTAAAAAGGTCGTTTCGCCTCGGTCCAAGTTTCGAATGAAGAATTATTCGACGAATCGTATCCGTTCCATATGTAAATGACTAAATGTACCAGTATACTCGTACGGTAGATTTATAAA
Organism: Pseudococcus longispinus; assembly: GCA_900064475.1. NCBI lineage: Eukaryota > Metazoa > Arthropoda > Insecta > Hemiptera > Pseudococcidae > Pseudococcus > Pseudococcus longispinus. Next base: position 17,488 of record FIZU01042266.1, on the reverse strand, counting down.
GGTATCGCGTATAGAGTCTCAGTCTCGTATTCGTACTTCATTATAATTGGTATGGACTATGGAGATGGAGTGGCGTTGATGGTTTCGCCGTTAAGCGTGGGCTATCTACGTAGTTTGCGATTATACTCGTAGTCGTATGTAGATTGTAGATGTAGACCTGGCCAGATATATTCGTAAGTGTGCCGAGTACGTGCCATAATGACAGTTTCGAAGGTACCTACGTGATTCGATTTTTACCGCAACAATCGACGCCGCGATTGGCACTTGGAGTATTAAATACGAGTACGAACGTCTTCGTCAAATCTCCTTTATCGATGGTCAGCGTCTTGGAATGCTAATGATAGATACTTACAGTTACGATGTGTTCGAGTCGTCGACACTCGATGGTAATTAAAAATACGAAAGAGGTTAAGAGGTAAGTGATTCGATCATCAGACATGGCGGTTGTATGGAAAACGGACCGAAGTACGTGTAAATTTTGCGTAGGTTTAGGTAAAGGAAGGAAGAGGGAGGCGAAGGACGTGGTGGAGGAGGAGAAAATGCGTACAGGTAGGATGTTTAACGCTGATGGGCTTCTCTGCAATTGGTGATTACGCGAAGCGCGTGTAATTTAAACGAGAAATATGTTTACGTTTACGATAATTAAGCGAGTAATTACCGTAATTATAATTTAATGTAACGAGATGACGCCCGACTCGTTATCGTGTGTACTGCGTATAGGACTGTAGGTACGAGTACGTTGAATAAGTTCTGTACGTACTCGTAGTATTCTATCGATGTGTAGCGTGTAGTGTGTAGTGTGTACCACCTACTTTACTCGTATGTGTATTAATCTCGGCGGTAGGGTGGTCAATTGGTCATTCCGTACGTAGATATTAATCATCAACCGTTTAACATCGCGTCGCGTCTTGCCCACCGCCCGGTCGCTGTCGTCACCATCCACTAATACTCGTACTCGTATGTGTACAACAGTTGGTACTCTCGAACTTACGCATTCGTCTCTTCGATAAAGACACATCGTACAACTGTACGTAGCTTAGGTATAGGTACCTAATTGCTTACCTCAGCTCGGTTAACTTCAACGTGATTACTTAATCGGCAGCGGACGATTTTCGAAAATCTAAAATTTATCCGGCTCAGCGAGCCGTGTAATTGAAATTCCCCCTAGTTGAACTGATTTCATTTTTTCCCCGTTTTCTTTGACTTGCCACTGGGTTGGTTTGGTATACGTCGCGTCGTTTGTATACTCGTATCAAAGTATCATCCCCAAAAATTTCAGTCCATCCGATAGGGCTCGGCTTACGGTCGTATAGGCATTTCAATCGTCATCGTACCGACTCTCGCATTAATATGTATAGGCGAAAACGAGAATTAAAACCTTGGACGATTTATAACGAAAAAACGAGGTGAAAAAATTGAAAAAGCGCCGTCAAAAATTTTTAAAATCGAGATTGGAAATGGCGCATGCGTACTGTTGGCGAGGCACGTGTATTTTGCGATAGAGAGAGAAACGAGAAAGGCAAATTGACGAGTTACGAACAAATTCAACATCGTCGGTTAGCGTTCGTGTTCGCTGTTCAGTTTAGTCCAACTATTCGCGACCGGTAAGTTTTGACGCGACGCTTCTCTTCTTCCTCGTTTCGTTATTTCATTTCGTCGATTCGTCGTGATTGTGCGATCGATCGCGTGATTTTTCAATTCGAAAAATTTCGTATACTCGTTTTTTTGTTTGTTTGTTTTTTTTTTTCATCTTTTTGTTTTTTCTTAGTTTTACATTTTTAGGTGCGAATACTTTTCGGTTTTTCTTTTACCTACGCGTTAAACTTATCGGTATTATATTCTTCTAAACTTCATTTTATTCGCTTATTTTTACCGGTTTTGTTGCGATTCTTTTTACGTTCGTACGTATATTTCTACGTTTCATTTATTTCTACGTGTAGGTACGTTGTTTTGGGAGTTATCGCTTCGAATATTAGTCGTCAAATTCGTTAGACGACCAGTGACCCACGAACGTTGAAAATTGGTTTACATATTTTCTAGCTATCAGTCATCCGATATTACTCGCGTAGAATAAAATGCGAAAGAAATTTTTCTGAAAAAAAAAACGAACGAGGAAAAGCTATAATTTATAATAATTTGTATACTTTAGCGAACTCGACGACAGAATGAAAATGATATTCGCGGAAGGAAAATCGTAGACGGATCGGAGATTTTAAAACCATAGTATCGTCCAAAAGAAAATTCTCCCGCTTCCAATTTGTTCGCGAAAAACTTGAGCGATAAATTAAAATTATTTGATTTTTACGTTGGTAATATTTACGCGTCAATTTTATACGATACCTACTTTTTTTTTTTGCTTATACGAGTATTCGTCCGTCTCTTCGCGTTTATTTATTTTTTTTCGTTTTTTTTTATGGCAATCGAGTCGCATTTGTAGACGGAATTCCGTCAATGAATCGAGTACTTACCAGATAACTCCATTACTGCACGAAACGATTAGACTCGACGTGCATCTAGGTTGCATACTACGTACAATTTTCAACTTCGGAACTCGCCTGGATCTCGATCTCGACGAGTACTTTTTTCGTGGCTAAAAAAAAAATGATTAAAAAAAACGAAAACGAGCCTTTCTTCGAAACAAAACGATTACGAGAGTTTTATTCTTGGAAATTGATACGCGCATTGTGTATTACGGATTGATGATAGACCGCGGACACGTTTATTTGTCAAGTTTTTGCGCGAGGTAAAAAAAATAGGTCGAAGTGGCTGGCGAAGAGGCGAAGCGGCGCGGCGCGGTTCTACTTGTAATTAAACAACCTAAAGCCACGCTTAATTGGCGTTTAAGGCGTACGAGAGCTCGTTTAGGAATTTTTTTCGCATTCGTGGAGCTCTGTAGGGACTAGGGGGCGGTGCTAGGGCCGGGGCCGCGGTAGCGACCACCACCGTCGCTCCGTTCATTCTCGATGAAAATTACGTACATACTCGAGCAGTACCCCTACCTACCTACGAAGGTACCTATCTAGCTAGATAACTACCGTACCTATACGGTATAGGTACACCTACGGACGCGACGACGCGACGTCGAGCCGCGTTTATAATTTCCTGTCCCTCTCCCCCGGACAAAGGGTCGAAATGTACCGCGCAGCACCGCGCCATCGTCGTATGGGGAGGGGGGCGCACACGGCAGAGGGTTCCGCGCGTTATCCCATTTCCACCCTACTCGTTACTCGACCACCGAACACCAAACATTCTTGAGCTTTTGTGACGAAAGGCCGAATGAAAAGGTACGACGCGCTCTCGGAATACTTACCCAACATCGGTCGTAGTGAGCCCGCTGGCTTCCGAGTCCGAGTAAAGGGTAATTTGAAAACGTGCGAAAGGACGGGCCGATCAGACGACCGACCGTTTCGACGATTGTCGAGTTTTCGTTTTCTACACCTAAGTATGTCAAACGGCATAACTCGCGAGAAAGACGAGCAACAGCAGCGAGTGGAGGAGTTGAAAGGAGGAGGCGACCGAAGAGGAAAATGTGTGTTGAAAAGAACAAAAGACAAAATTGTTGTCGTTAGCACTTGCGAGTTGCGGTACTAATACCTACCGAGTTAGAAGTTAACTAGCGGCACGGCACGGCGCGGCGCAGCGAAAGGTGGAAAGTAGAAACACATTTCAAACGACCCTTTTTTGGAACTTTTTTTTTACCTGGGTTGGCATTTTTCGAATAATACTCGCGGACGAGTGACGAAGTGACGAGTATTAGTGTATGCGCGAAAGGCGATACAGAAACGGATAGAATAAACGAATGAATGAACGAACGAACGAACGCGAACGCGCCGACAGAAAAAAAAGGGTACCTACGCCATCCGAATGCAAAAAAGGCACCGCACCGCATCGCACCGCACCGTACGAAAGGGACTGGTAAAGGGATGAGGGACGAAAGGAGCGTTAATGTTGAAATAATTACTCCGCGGTGGAAAATTTGCGCGCACCGATGACTAATTAAAAATTTGCTCGTCGCGTCAGCTCGTATAAAACGACAATGAACGTCGGCAGCCATAAAAGCGAAAAACGACCGTAAAATAGCTAAACAATCCTATCGAAGAGGCGATTAAAATTACCGCGCGCTCGTCTACCGAACCGAAGACGCAAAATGGCGATGGCGAAACGAGCGAATTTTTCAACGCCGCGCCGCGTCGCGTCGCCGACAATTAGTTTTTATCGCCGGCTCAACGGGGGCCTTATACTATACAAATTACAAATACGAGTACGATGCTCGTAGACCGCAAAAAACGCCCACCCCGGCCCCGCACCGCTACCATTCGAGCGTAAAATGGCGAAAAGATTTGCTCGCGTATTCGTCGCACCCCGCTGCGTCAAACCATTCGATATTCGAATTCGAAATTGGGCTCCGAAACGAGGGGGTGTAAGACGAGAGATTTTTGCAATTTTTTCGAATATAGCGTGTTCAAATTGGCTTTCGTGCTACTTCAACTTGATAATCAAAAGAGCTCCAAAAACTAGGTACCTACGCGGAAGAGGGAGAAATAGGTAAAATTGTTTTGAAATACTTTTTTCAAAGTAAACCGTCGCGTCGATAGAAAAATTTGACACGAACGCCTTCCTGCGACTAAACAGGCAGAAATTAGAGAGGCTCGATAAGACGAAAGATGCCATAGGCTGTACGAGCTTTCGCCCGTATACGCATACGTCGTATAGCGTATACCGAATACCGAATACCGATATATTACGTACGAGTATACGCATTCGTATTACAAATATTATTATCGTCGTCCGCGTTTTTTGTTCGCGAGCAAAAGTACGCCGTTTTTATGCGACCATTTCTACACCGATTTCCGCCGCGCTGCTCTCAGGAAACTTTCCACTTTCGCAGTTTCGGCGCACGACCCTATTATGGCTAAACTTTTTTAATACATCGCCTATTTTTACACGATTTTTACGAACTCGGCGAAACAAGTAAGTATCTATCGTCGCCGCGCTCAGCCATTTGCCACCGCCTCTCCTCTCCCATCTTCTCAATCGAAGCGAAGTCGGCGAATCCGTAGGCTCGCTAATTTTTGTCAAACGATTCCGTATCGATATTTCGAGTATGGCTACCCATTTTCGATTGCAAAATAGACAGTTTGCGATTGTACTCGCTGAGAATAATGAAAATCGGCGTATAGTCCATTTTCTCAAGATGAAAGAGGTTACCATCGTAAGTGCGACTAGGGGGAGCTAAGTACCCTTGACGAAAAATTAGCCCTCTAGCGAAATTCCAGCTTGAAAAAATTAATTAACGACTAGGAAAATTGTTTAGCCATCTCTCCGGTGAAAAGTTTTGTCGAGTTGTAGAGCTGGCAAAGACTAACAATGATGATGATGATGATGATGATGATTATAGTGACGACGACGACGACCACGATGATAATAATAATACCTATAATGATAATAATAATAATAATACAACTCGACTTATTCGTTGGCCGCGACCCGACCGTTGACCCTGCGAAAGGATGAGAAAAATTCCCGCTGCTAGTCGGCTTCTCGTAACTCGATTTATTAGCGAGAAATGCTTCCACAACGAGCGAATAATACGCGCGAGGGAGTAGACGAGGTGCGAGTGGCGACGGGTGGCGGCGTCAGGAATAGAAAGCGAATACGACGAGGACGACGAATTTTCGAATTTTCGCTGTTAATGGTTCGCTATGAATTGAAAATTTTTTGGCCGCACTCCAGTACCGCGTTGCGAGCCTTATTTCGGGTAATAATTTAACGTTTTAACAACTTATTCTAAAACGTACGTACGTATTTTCGAATCAACTGCGGCGCGTTAGCGTTTCCATAATTCAAAGGTATATCAAGATGGCGAGTAAGGCGAGAAAAGTGAAAAAAAGCGCGAAAAAAAAAAGAAAAAGTTTTCTCGTTATTATACCGGCGAGCGTTTAAATCGCACGCGTCCTTTTCGTTTCGTTTCGTTTTTTTTTCCTTTTCGGTTTTGTTTTCGAGTCGCGAACAAATTGTTATCGCGTCGTGGAATACGACCGGCCATCCGCCTGCCTCTGTCCCGAGTTCGGCTCGAAAGCAACGAACGATAAACACCCTGCAAATGAGGGAGAAACAGACGAAAATGCGTTGAAAAGCTCGAAAAACTCTCCGAAATGCGTTATATTTAGGCCTTTTGGTGGAATCGCCGAATACGTACACGTATTACGATTGCTAACTCGGTAGTTTCGAATGGAAGAGCCACGATTTTCGAATTTTAGGACCGATTATCGAGCGCTCGGCTGTTCGACACCTAAAAAGAAATATTCGGAATGTTCCCACTTCGAAGTACTCGAACGCGTTAAGTTTTTGGTCGAATTTTCGCACATATTTACGAAATATTATTGGAAATCTCCGGATTAGGCCTGCTTCGACGCACCGACGGGTCACCGAAGACGCTCGTGTAATTTTTCTCGTAATTTATTTCAGAAAAAAACACTTTTCTTGAGAAAGTGTCAACGCCAACTTCGGTGGTTAGGTTAAGTCATGGGGGGGGGGGGGTGCTCGATAAATCCGGAGCAACGTAAACTCGAGACGAGAGGAAGGGGAGAAGGGGAATTTATGAAGAAAATACGCGTAAAAGAAAAAAGAAAAACTTCGCAGACTAAGGAATGAACAAACAAGCGACTTGGTTTCGCGTGATGCATGTGCGTTGAACACGGTACATCCTAAATCACGTAAAAGGGATGGTCGGGTTGGCTGGAGGGAAAACTTCGAGTGTCGTTTTTTCGAGAATTTGTCGACTAAAACGAGCGATGCGATGCGGTGTTTGGAGAGTGCTGCACGCGTCAACGATTATGTAAAAACTCTCCGAAACAACGTACCTACCTTTCTTTATTATTTATTTTCTAATTTACCGAGTAAAAGTACGCGCTGTTTATTGGCGGGTCGAGATTCGCGACCGCGTACCTGGTATACCGTATACGTATTACGTACGTGTACTGGGTACTGTCCTCCCAAGTTAAAACGCGGATACATTTGCAGAGCCAGCTGCGTCAGCGACACGCGAACGTATTCGTTTTTTTGGGAAATACCCGTCGCACCTCGAGTCGTACCACCAGTCTGTGCGATTCGGTCAACGCCGACCGAGCGAGCGAGCAAAATGCGCGGCTCGTTCGACGCGGACTTGGTAACCGGACGATAAAACGTGACGATCGCGCTACGACGACGATGACTGCGAAGACCACAACGAAGGCGATGACCGAGATGACGACGACGGCACAGGCAATGGCGATATCGACGGCGACGACGACTAGGACGACCAGCACGACGATGGCGACCGCAACTACGGTGTCAGCGGCGATCGCCGTGAAATGAAGGCGCATCCGCCACCGTTTTTCGTTCGCGAAGCGACGCACACAGAAGGAAAGCGAAGCAGCCCGAGTGACAACGACGACGGCGACGACCGCGATCACGGCGGCGGCGGCGGCTGCGACTGCGGCAACTACTATTCGCGCTGCTATTACTAGCGCCATTAATGGCTACGGATGATTTCGATTCGGGACTAGCTACGTGCTCGGATCTGCCGAGTTGCAGCGAGATCGTTTGCCCGGTCAAGAAGCTTCCTACGCCCACTTTGAAGCAACACTACTATCCGGAAGGCGGATGGGGTTGGTTCGTCGTGTTCATCGCGGTTCTCGTGCAAACCCTCAATCACGGAGTGCAACTCGCCTACGGAGTCGTATTTCCTACCGTACTGAAACAGTTCGCCAGCTCCGGCTCTACCTATACGAGCGCAGGTACCAAAACGTAGCTTTTTTTACTCGTACTTATTACCCTTACCCTTGACCGGCTGAAATTACGAGTTCTCACACTCGTACCCCAGTTGGCAAACATGACGAATACCGGCTGATCCCTATCTGTACCGTAAGCGTATCTAACGGCTAATGGCGAATACTCGATTACTCGCGCGGTATGTACATAATACGCGATAACCGTCACGTTCGGCACGTGAAACCAGTATCGTTGCTATCGCATACGAGTAGATACTAGATAGATACTCGCGGTCATGTACGAAATTGATGCACGCCCTATCGAGCCATCAAAGTTATACCGTTCGACGTTTTTACCTGCGAGTACGTTGCGTGTATCGAAAGAGGAAACACTCGTAGCGATAACGAACGGCGATTTTTTTTTTCGCCTTCCGTGGCCGTTGACGCCTTCTGCACGCTTTCTCCGGCAAAGCGATTCGAGTATTCGTGCAAATTGCCAATACGCGTACCGATTCCATTGTACTCGTATTAGCCTATCGCTGTCGGCCAGTTGCTCGTTCAGCCAAGTTTGTCGACCTTGGCGTTTCTTTTCTCTTTTTCGGTACGAAATTTTTTCCAGCCGTCGCGTCGTGCGTCATTCGCTTGGCCGCCACCAAATCGACACCATCGCGTACCTCTCTCTGCCTAAAAATCCAAAAAAAAACAATTTTTCGACTCGTAGCGCCATTTTTGGAGCTACTGCGGCGACGGCGTGCGGCAGCATGGGCATAACGTCTTGGCGTTATTTCGATTCGTTTGATTTGACGACACGTCGTCGATGTCGGTCTTGCGTGAAAATTTCGCCAGCCAACAAAAATAACGCCGTGTCATTCGTTTCGTATTTCGGGTACAGATTGTCACCTACCTACTATTTTGATAGGTCATCTATAACGTAGATCTACTCGCGCAGCTAAAGGTTGCATACCTATTATCCGAGTATTTACTCGTCCGTTGAAATTACCTACGTAGAAATATCCCAAATTATCGCAAAACTCGGTCTTTTTTGAAAAATTCTTGAAAATTGTCTAATTTCGTTCGAAACTCGGAGAAAAGAATAATAAAGTCGATCGAAATAACGTTAAGATTGCTCCAAGTACCGCTAAATGTTTCCAAGTGGAATAAATTGTTGGATTTAGTTGCGGGTATATGGTGTAAAATGACGTAAAAATTGATGAAATTTCGTCGAAAATGTGTAAATTTTTACAACAGTCGATCCGAATATCGTAGGTACGAATGCGAAAAAATTGTCGAATTTTCAAGAAAATTGGTTGAAAATAACGTAACGAAATGTAATTTTTCAAAGTATTTCGATCGATTTTTAGCATGGGACACGCATATACGATGATCTAATCCGCGAATAACGTTAGGAAAATCTGTGACAATGACTTTTAGACATTTTGTCAGACCTACCTTACGGACTTGTAACGTTTTCGCGAGAATTTTTGCGCTTTTTCGAATAACTTTGACGATATTTTAAAAAATCTTGCGAAATTTTTTGAAATTTTTTTCCAATTTTCGGGCATTTTTTTCATGTTTTTGAAATATTTTTCAACTTTCAAGGATCGAAGAATTTGGTAGCGCCTCGCATCGCGGTGAAAATTTCTTACAGCGAGCCATCGAATGAGAATGCGAGTAGATAAATGTAGGTATAAGTGCTGAAAAAAGTAAAGAACCGAGATCGAGAGGAAGGAAAAGAAGGAAAAAAACGGGAAGAAGTGCGAGAACGAGGAGGCAGTGAAAAAGGAAACAACAATAACGAGCGTCGACAAAATATACCGCGTAGTGTGCAGCCGTGTATGTGTGTAAAACTGTGAACTGGTCGCGTGTAAAAGCTCGTACGTTTTTCACCGGAACTCGTTTATTTCTCTATCGAATAAACGCGCATAAATTCCGAGCTCTGCGAAGACCAACGAAACGCGACGCGCGTATCCTTTCGCTTTCTCGTTTTCTTTCAGCGCAGAATTAACGTAGGGTACTTTTGCACTTTCTTTTATGTACTCCGCTACTCCGCTCCGCTCTGCTGCGCCCTTTTCTTCGTCCATATAGCGATTCGACGCTGCAGACTTGAGCGACATCGACATCGACAACGACAACGACGATGACATTTTTATTCTTAGGCGACGACGACGACGACGACGGGCGAGTGTTTATGGCAGGAAACGCAGGGACAGGCGGCCATCCGGGTCGAAGCGGCGCGGCGCGGCGTCGGTTCGCGATAATTTTATCGCAGCTCGGTTGCGAGTAATTTTATAATGCGAATTTAAAAGGTAGGAAGCGGCGCGGCGCGGTATACGTCGTCGGTCGCCGATAAATGCGAAAATTGGAAATTTTGCTACTAAATGTGCTACGTGCGTGTCTATAGTATACGAGTATATGTATCGATGTTTTGGCGAATAGCCAGAAGGCGAAAAGTGTGAGATGGCTTTTAGTTTTGATCAAAATGCGCTTCTGCTCGTGTTCTTAATCGACTCGGACCTCGTCACTAACACCGTTATCGTACTTACAGACGTTATACGACTATTCGAGTTTTCGAGTAGATAACTGCGGCAGTACATATATCATCTCTACATTAACGCTGCCTCGTGAGTTGCAAGTTGGGACGCGAAAGCGGTACTACTCGTATATTGCGTTCGGTGCAATCGGGCTCGCTGAGAAAGAGGGCGAAACTCGATCGGACCGAATTTTCTACGTTCGACATCCGCGTAAAATAATGTCGGGTTAAAATTTCGTCGTTTGCATTTCTCATATACTTAGTACGTATGCTGTAAAGTTGGAAGAGAAAAAGACGGGAAAAATTTCTCACCGGGTTTTGATTTTATTTTGGTAGACCTCGATCGGGGGCAGAGGGCGATACGAGAGCGAGAAAAATAGAAAGCAAAATGAAATTGGAATTCCTCTACTCGTGGTTCGTAAATAGGCTCGCGTTTAAATGCCAGAATATACGCTCTTCGAAACCGAATTAATAAGAAAAAAATCCGAAACGTTTACACGCTTCGACCCGTCACATCGTGTCGTGCCAGATGAATTATTACAACGCGACACTCGAATATGCCATGTTTCGCGGTTGCGTCTCGTGAAAAATTATAACATTTAAATAAACGCCAACCAGCTTGGTCGAGAATTTTCTACGCGTTAAAATGTCGCATAATATTCGATATTCGCGTTCGTATTCGTTTTCGTACTTGGAACAAAAGTTTCAACTCGAAAAAGGCCCATCGATCGGCGATCCCGCTGAAAATTACCTGTCGTAGCGTAAGAGGCTCGTACCTGAAGTTGAAGTATACCGTACGTACGTACGTACGTACGTGCGCGTGTAATTCAACTTTTTGGGGCACCGTTACAAAATTTATAAAAGACGGCGTTTTGAGAGACAGAAAGGGCTGAGCTGGGAAAATATCGCGCGTTTCCTTTCCAACCGTCAACTAGGAACTCTACGCTACGCGGCGGAAAGCGATTCGACTAAAAATTCGTAATTTTTTTCGGGCCCTCAAACGGGGAGGCTAAATAAAGGCCGAAGGGTGAAACAAACGAGCGGAAGAGCAGGTGAAAGGAAAAACCGCGTCTACGCGCGTTTGAAAATGGAAGAAGGGAAAAATTGTACGGCCCGTGTACTCGCCACCTACGCGCGGCCCGTGCCCGTACAAAGCAGACGCCGCCGCGCTCACCCCCCCCCCCTATCTTTTACCGACGAATTTTTTTTCCCGCTGATTTTGATATTAGCATAACTATGTACCATTTTTTGTAAATTTTTTATCACGTTGGGGGAAAAAAGCTCGGGTTTTACGTACGTACGTACGAATACGAATACCGTAATTTTATGCTCCACAACGTAACCGATGCGGTGCTGTAGATTGACGCTGGTGCCAGTGTTGGCGAGACTATTCCAAGCAAATTATTTCGCCCGTAGACGTATCTGAGTTGCAAATATTCGGTACAGACGAGATTTTCTCGTCCAAATTTTGAAAATGCGTAAAGATACGATTCGCGAAAGATGATCGTAGAACATGGCAGACAGCATAAGAAAGCGTTGGGCTGGCTTTTTGGTCCGAGTCCTTCGAGTCCTATCACTTCACGCTCGAGTTGAGACGAACGTCTCTCGTCAGTTTTTCGTCGTCGTCGGACGCTTTTACTGCGCGTCCTTCGAGTTGCCAAATTTGTTGTTTGATGGTGGAAAAAAGGCGCACGTACGATGTATGCGGTAGACTGGCAAATATCCACGGGCAACGTGTAGGCTTAACGTTTCGAGAAGGGTATTACGAGTATATGCTAGAGGACGAGTGGCACGGTAATGGCGACGGCGATTCCGTGTCCGACAAAGGAAGCCTTATACGACTATCACCTGCTACCTACCTATTTAGATTCGTACATGTGCCGCTTTGCTGCCATGTCGTTTGCGTTGTGTACGTCTGCGTCGGACACGACGCGACGCGTCGAGAAAAATGGAAAAACCGAAAACCGAGCTCGCAGCGGGGGCAGCGAAGCGCAAGAAATGGCGCTCGCGGTTGGTCTAGTTCCAGAAAGACGGTTGTTTATGCGCGCATTTATACGCTCGTACGAGCGTATATTTTTTCGTCGGCAACTTTGCGCTTTAACTTGCTCGGTGCTCGGTTTGGCCTCAAGTCAAATATTCCACCTACCACCTACTACTCGTATGTACCTTAACTATACCTGCCTGCTCGGTACGCGATTACGAGCACGCTTCGTGGTATGGTAGCCTGCTAGTGATCGTAAGCGGTCGAGAAAGCACGCGGTCGCAGTCTCGGGTGTTTACAGACGAGGTTGTCGACGACTGCAGAAAATCTACTGACGCTGCTGCGACCTAGTCCCATGTAACACGCCGCGCCGGCTGCCGACTAAGCTCTTTTTTGTTCTCGTTTGTTTTTTGCTCATTTGCCGCATCTCGTTCTCGTTTCTCGCAGACGAAACTACAACCGCTCGAACGTAGCGTTTTTGTTTCTAGGCTTTTTTGGCGGTTGCGACTTGCGACTTGCTAGTGAGAATTGATTAAGATATCAAGATGGTAGAACCAACTCTCGTTTGTCGATGTCGCGTTCGGATTCGGATTACTCGTATATTTCATCTTCTACTCGATTACGTCGAGTCGATGGTGTGGCGAGGAAACGAGTGATGCTGTCGTTACGGTTTTCGTGTCCTTTACATTTCGCTATCATCAGTCATCGGCATACGTTACGAGACGCGAGGTCGGGGTGTAGGGTTGACAAGTAAGACTCGTACGCTCGTATTATACGATGTTGGTCCCTTACTGGAATAGGTGTAAGTATACGTAGATACGTACTGCGAAGATGAGACAAACGCGAAACTCCAACTTTAACAGTGCGGCGCGGCGCAGCGCAACGACTATACCAACTCGGAAACTGCGAAGGGACGAAAGGAGCGAGTCATAAATTCGGGTACTTGGAAAGAGGCGTGCGGTTATCGTCGCGTCGTATACGTGCCACTACCATTGCCACTGGCCCAGTGGCAATGGTAGTGGCACATACGACCACGCTGCGGCTGCCGCGCCGTATAAAATGTACGTAATTTAACCGACAAAGACGACGACGAGAGATCAAACTCTTTCATCCCTTCGCTTTATTTCTATTTCTCGTCTTTGTCGACTGTCGTCGTGGCGTGTAATCTCGCCTTAGAATTGAATTAACCGGCACGCCGCGCCCGCGCCAGCCCGTTACGTACGGTTGCCTCTTTATATGTAGCGTACTCGTACTCGCGCTGGTACTCATTCGACGATGCGTAGACATACGAGTACTTAATCCGGGAGGCTTTGTCGTATACGCGCGTTCAGCTTTTAATTCGAGCGTTTACGCTACGGCTACGTGGAATCGGCAGTGGCTTTTGCAAATACCGCACGTCCCTTGGTCGTCGTTCGATCGACATTTGAACGCCGAACAGCGAGGCGACGCGCCATTTGTTAAGCGACCAATTTCGTCGATCGCTCCAACACTGCTCGGTGCTTGGTGCCCGCTTCGTCGTAAAATAAGAAAATCGCTCGCTGGCGATACCAACGAGTCATTTGCGACAAATATATACGACGACCGAAAATTTTCGACCTTCGCATCTACCTACGTGTTTGCGGCGCGGTTTTTCTCGTTGCCCCTTTCTTTTTGTTTCCTTCTGCGAGGAAAAATGGAAAAATTTGAAAGAAAAATAAAAAATATTTCGACGATTTAAAAAATCGTTTAATATTTCCCGGCCGTTGATTTTACACCCCGACTGCGACTCGCTAGTCCGTAGTTCATATATCATTCGCGAGCACGAAGCACGCGGCTGCATTCTATTCGTATTAAGTAATACGATTTTGCGAACGAACCGTGCTTTTTTTTACCTCGTCTCCCTCTTCTTCTGATTTCAGGTCGCGCTGCTCGGTGGTTGTTTGTTAGTTTGCGCTCGTGCGAGTGTTTGCCTTTTTTTCGCTTCATTTGCGAAAGCGTCTCGGCGTTATAATTTACCGCCAACCGCGCCATCGTTGTCGTGAAAAAATTTATTGAAAAATATATAATTTCGTCCGGCAAAAAGATATAAATAAGATACGCGGCGGCCAAAAAAATGATAACGCCGAGAGGCGGAAGCCGCACAGTCCGCACAGCGCAGCGCGCCACCAATAATAGGCGGTCGTTCAACGCGCAACCATATATTTTTCTAAACGTTTCCGAAAAAAAAAACACGAAACGCGAAAAGAAAAATTATTTATTATATACCGTTTGCCGATCGTCGTTTTTTCGTATTAACCGGCCATCGTAACTGGTTACTTTTCAAGTAATTTGTTTTTTTTTTCATCGTTGGTTACTTTTTCTTACTATTTTTTTTTCAAACGTTACCTTACGTACTTGAAGTTACTTTTTTCACGAATTTCAAGTTGAAAAAAAAAAAATCGATAGAAAATTGAAAAGAAATTCCGAGTTAATGTTTGAAAATTTTTGTGATTTTTTTCGTATTGATGCGGCGTTATCCTTCCTAGCCCTTGAAAAAATTTTCAAAACTCGAAGAACCGTTGAAAATATTGCGAATACAGTCGAAAGCTCGGTTGCGATTTCGTGAATTTGTCATAAAAATCAGTAAAAACTCGATTAAAAAGGTGAAAATATTCCTAAAAATTATCGGAATATGTTGATTTTTATCGACGTTTGCATAATTCAAATGATTTTGTATGAAAATTTTTACAATTTTTTCGAGATTTTCGACAGCCCTTATGATTTTGCAGCCAAATTTCTACGTTATGTTCGCCAATTTTCGTGTCGATTTCAAGCAATTTTACTACAGGCACCAGTTAAACCATTTTTATAATGTTTGAACCACTTTTACGATCTGAAATTTTGCGATGCCAAAACGTAACGCGTACACGTACTTGCAAGTACCGCAAGAGGTGAATGAGTAGTACTACATATGGGCACCTAATGCGTCGACGTGAAAAAAGGAAAAATTCAATCTGTCTGTTTGAGGGCGAGTGGCGACAAGAGGCAAAACAGATTGGGTAAATAGGTCGCAAGAATGACGACTGATGACTGATGAGTACTGAGCAGATGTACGGTATCGTGTAATGTACCTGCTACACACGGATACTCGGTGTCGTTCAACGGTTCCATAAATAATAAAAGTATGAAAGGAAAGGAGCGTGAGACCGGTAAATATGTTTATCGCATACCGTATATGCAGATGCGCGTCTACGTATTGTGTAGGTCTAAGTACATAAATTAAGCCGAAATTAGGTATCCAATTCGTGCTCGCGGTTTTCGCTCGATAATGCGTACGATGACGCCGCGATAGCGTTAATACGATTTTACGTACTCGTACACACCGCTTGTACTTGCGAGTATATTACACGCGTACTCGATCGTAATTCGTAGAGACCTGCCTCGGTAAGCTATCCCTCGTCTCGTACAATTTCTCTCGGTTAATCGCCAACGAGCTGTACTGTAATTTTCAGTTACAAAAGCGACCCCGTCGTCACGTGGCCTGCCAAATCGTAACTTTTTGGCATTTTCATTTTTCATTTTGCTTTTTTCCCCTTCCGACCATAAATCAGGATACGAATATACGAGGTATCTCGTTTATTCCTTTTTTCATTACGATCTTTTCTCCACCGCTGCCAACGTCGCGTCGGCCCGCGACCGTTAACTCGCGTACGAAGTACGAAGTAAGCCCACAAATGACGATCTCGCCTCGGTGCTACGTGACGATGGCGATGGATGGCGGTTTTACGATTTCGACTGTAAGAACGCGGCTCGGTTCGGCTGGGAAATTACTTAATGACGGCGGCGCGGCGCGGTGCGGCGCGTCGTTCGTCAAAATGCACGCTCGCGATACGCGAACCTCGGTTCCGTACCCTATTATCGCTTATCGCTGCTTAACGAAGGCACCGCATTTTATTACGATTCACGGTCGTGTAGCTGGTGAGAGATCGCGGCTCGGCCGCGCCCGCTTTTTAATATTCGTTAACGCGATTTCAGAGCGGAAAAGCGGATTTAAAACAATTACTCGACGCGCGACGGAGAAGCCTCTAGCCGCGGTTGCCCTTTTTTCTTTCATTTCGAATCGCAGCCCTTTCCTACGGGCCCCTCGGTCTCGCTCGCTCGTACGCTCTTCCCACCTACAAAGCTACGCTAAATGTACTTAGGTAATAGGTATCGCGTAAGAGTGGAATATCATAACTTATAGTTCGTAGTTCGTATACGTATACGTGTATAGATGTCTGGTTATGGTTTGATATTTAAACTTCGTACGAGTTAACGAGATTTTCATTTTGCCATCTTAATAAAACGAAAATTTGGAGACAATTGTCTGCGATCGAGGCAATTACACCGTTATACGAGTACCTACTTACGCATACACCAGGCACCACCTAAGTACCTACGTTAGTACGGGTATATTCGTATACGTAAGCAATTTACGTTACGTAGTGTAGAATTTGAGAAAAACTTGAGCTGGTAAAGTTGTCGCACCGCAACCCACCGCGACGCCTCGCATCGCTAATTTTTGCATTCTCGAGATAAAACTTAGCTCGACCGCGGTCGGGTCGGGCCGGGTCGTTGAAGTTTACAGACGATTACCCGCGGTATTTGCAGAGTCGCGCCGCGCCGCGCTGCGTCGTACTCGTATTTTTGTCGTCGTATTCGCGTACGATTGTACACGTACAGCCACGCCGCGCCGTACCCAACGATACCCTCTATTCGTTTGGCATATACCAAAACGAGCTAAGCCGGTTAATTTCTGAAATAGGGAGGAAACCCTCCGAGACGCTTCGCGTGCGAAAATTAGTCCTTTTCCTCGCCCATTACGAGTTTGAAGCGAAAAAAAAATCGAAAAATGACGTATCGAATTATTTCAGTTTCATTTTTTTCTCAATCGACCATTGGACGGAAAATGTCGGTATAGAGACGAAATTGCATTTTTAGTCGAGGAAGAAATTTGTAGCATTTTCGTTATGAAGAAAATTTGAAACGTTTTGTATTTCCTATCGGATGAAATTGAAGAAAATTCCATTTCAGTTGAGAAAATTTTCGAAAACACGGTGTCTACCGGTTGAAAGCGACGAAAAAGTAGCGAATTTTGTCAACATTTTTAGTAAAACCGGTGAAAAAATCGGAAAATGTATTCGAATTCAACTGAAATTTCAGCCTTTGAATGCTTTTTGACATGGATATGTCTTATGGCTGGGGTCAATCCTAAAAAAGTGTCCATTT
>FIZU01042258.1:0-27528 GCA_900064475.1 Pseudococcus longispinus | reverse complement strand
CTCCCGCTCCCGCTCCGCTCTTATGGAAAACTTGCGCTCCTTTCGCTCCTCGCTCCCGCTCCCGCTCCGCTCTTGAAACACTGGAAAAAGTACGATTTTTTTCATTCTATTTTTTTCATTCCTATTTTAGATAAATTAAATTTTCTTGTTATTTTCGCTCATTAAAAAAATCGTTCCATATTTCTACCAAATTATAAATTTTACAAACGTTTTAGTTTAGTCGAGAATGCACTTGGGCCAATTTTGAAATTGGTCCATTCTCGATAAAACTGTTGATGATGGGGGACTGAAAAAAATTCAGGAGTCATAGAATATTTTTTATTATGAGAATCTTTCCAGATAATATTTTAATCTGTGCTAGTTCAGCCTCGGGTTCGAAATGGTTAATGATATAGAGAAAAGTTCTGAGCAAAAGTTGTTCATTTTTCAATTCTAGATAATAAAAGTTCTTACAACTTTTTCATTTCAACCATTATTTTCTCAGAAAACATCACCTAAAGTTGCAGTACTCATTGTCAAAACTCAAAAATTTTCGAGTTTGTTGAAAATTCCGTCAGTTTTCATCAAATACCTAACTCGAAAAATATCGGCAATTTGAAAAAATCAGTTTATTAAAATGTTGTTCCCCCTACGATTCTCTTGAGAATTATGCAATAAACTGCCCCCTACCACTATACAGTGGGTCACAAAAGGAGGATGAACCATAAAAAACGAAAAAAAACCGTATTTCTTGCAAATAATTCGGGCGATTTTAGAAATTGGAAAAAATCGTATGGAACAAAAAATTTTCTTCGTAAAATTTCCTATACGACCGAACCTGTCATACGTATTTTAATAACTCCCTCTTCACTTGTCTTGAATCTTGGCCCCCTCCTTGAAGGAATCCTGACAATGTCACTGGAAAATGGGCCCAAACTGATTCAAATGATACATTAACAATCATCAGAAAAAATATAATTTTGTATAAAACCAAAAGGGGCAAAAATTTCCTTTCTAATATATGGAAGTACCTCTCACCTCTCTCAATCTCACAAAAACACTTCACTTTTTCAAACGCCCTTTACAAACAGGAAGGAAATATTAAATACGCCAATGCTAATAAAAAAAATACAAACTTGATCAATGAAAGCCACCAACAACCCAATTTGGAAGCGAATTGCTACAAAATGTGTACGATTCGAATTCCATCAATTTCGAAATCTTCGCTTACCTAGAGACAACAGAACGAAAACAAACGAGGAAAAAAAATTAGTATACGGAAATGCGAACAGAACCCCGATATAATAACATAATAATAACTTAGTGCGTCAAAGAGTATATTCGGATGACATTATACACGCCAATGTTTGCATTTAATCAAAACCGCTTCCAAATACTGCCATTTTTTCCACGGCGTTACATCCGCTTGCAAAATTCTTTCACAGGCGGAAAATTCTATCAAGTTTAAATCTCCCCCAATTCTCGATTCCAATGCTTCTGGGATACCCGTTCGCGGTACGTTCGGCGGTTCGGTTCGGTTCGGGCATGAAATATACACCACTGTTTACTTAGCGATTGAATAATATTGCGCTGTATATTGCTTATGGTATAGTACGTAGACTCGAACTACAATACCGCACACAGCACAGCACCGAAATCAACGAGTCCAAATGCGTGGAGAAGTAGATTACATTCTGTCGACTGCGCGACGTTTTCTCAACGTATTGTTAGCAATGGTCTCATTATAAAAGGGTTTCTTGATGCTGGCAAATGCGCCAGCCCAGCCTTGTCTGAGTCATTGTTGTCTTTTCATAAATTCATCATCGTTCGACAATGTTATCCCTGAAGGGTTCTTTTGTAATGCGAGATTATTACTCTTTTTGCTGCACCGCCATGCCGCCGCGATGTAATATTGCGTCGGTATTCGTAATTTTGTAAAATTATTGCACTTTTTTGTTTAATATAATTTCTTTGGTCTTCGCTACGAGCCAAATCTTTGTGCGGAGATTTGCGCGAAGAAATGGGCAACCTGGCTCGGCGTTAAAATGGTTAATTTAACGCGACGCGACGTCCGAGAGACAATACTCAGACTACCGAGCGAGATGCAGTATACCTACGTAAAAGAAGGGGTGTGTAAAAATCTATTTGGTCATGGTGTACGCTGCTGGCCGACAAATGGAAGTAATGTCACTGCCTTAATCCGATTAACGTTGTGGTTCGAATTAGATGCGCATTTGATATTTAGTGTTCAAAATGTACATAATCTGCTAAGTAACCTCTTTATTCTGCATTAAATCTAATTCGCCTATAAGAACAATAAATCGACGTTTAGCATTTTCGTTCGTATGGCGTTCGCCGGCGACGCTCTAATGTCCAAGTCGACTCGATAAGATCATCGATTTGCTCGTTTTCACGTTTCCAATCCTCGCGTTAATAGCCCTAACAGAATAAATAACCATAAAATCGTTCCTACACGTATATAAGGATCGTAATTAGACGTAACATTTTACAATAATCAAGGTCCTATAAACAACCCACGTCGAATTCCAACCGCAAACCTTCGGATATTATTTAAGATTGGATTGCGTTCGTTATTTTATTGCAGAGCTGGGGTACGTTTACGTTTGTGAACTAGTTCGATTTCGATGCTTTGAAACGAATGTGAACTGAACGAGTTTACTTTTTTTGCGAATGTGAGCGAATTTCGGAGATGGAAATATATAGTTTGGGGTTTCACCTATTTTGAGATCAGCCAATAATCGACAAATACACCTACATTTTACAAAATCGTTCAATTTTGAAAACTTGGCAACATTTTTTCAGCTTCCAGGTTTTAAAACACCAAAAATGGAATGGTTTATGGTGTCGATGTAAAAATTGTTCCAAAAACTTGAAAATTTTCCAAAAAAATTCCAAAATTTCCAAATTAACTGAAAATTGTTTGAAAAATTGGGTAAAAATTTTTCGCAAGTTTTCCTTTTGTGGAAAAAATCTTCAAATCATGGGTATGATTCAGAGTTTTAATTTTAATCTAAGAATCATGAAGTCCTACAAAATTTTCGTCATTCCACGTTTATTATCTTATGCAGGGACGAAACTAGGGGGGGTGCGTGGGGTGACTCCCCCCCCACCAGTAATCGTCAGATCGAGCAAAAAGTCGGAAAATAGGCAAATCGACAAACATCTACCTACCAACTAACTTTGTAAAATTATCTGAATTAGGCTGTATTTCCAAAATTTCAACTGTACTTCAAAAAAATTCCAAAATTTGGTATTTTAAATTTTTTTAGCGATTATTTGATTTGAAAAAGTAGGTTAAAAAAGAATAAAAAAATCATTTTGGCAGAAATTGGAATTTTCAACGATTTTCTGCTCATGTTTCACTCGAGCAGTATTCTTCTTTGTTTTTTCGTTTTTCTTCCTCAAAATATTATTTCTTTTTTTTTTTTTTTGGTACTTTGAAGAAATACTTCAAACCGTTGTTACAAAGTGGTCAAATATTTCATAAAAACAGCGCAAATATTGTAAAAATTGAAAAAAAAATCATGAAAATTTGTTGAAAATGAAATAAAAATGATTGAAACCGCCATAAAAATTTATGAAAATATCGTAGAAATGGCCACAAAATATCAAAAACTGGAGAAAATCTTGTGAAAACTATCAAAATTTTTCACAAAAATCATTTAAAATAGGTATGGAAACAACTATCAAAAAATCAGGAAAATTTTGTCCAAAGTGTCACAATTTTAATAAAAAACAAAAGTTGTTGCGAAAGTAGTCCAAAAATCATGAAATTCGTCGAAAATTTAGTAAAAATTATTGAAATTGTCTTAAAAATTGGTGAAAATGTCGTAGAAATAACCACCAAATCAAGAAAACTGTCGAAAATTTCGTAAAAATTGTTAAAATTTTCATTTAAAAAATCATTCAAAATAATGAAAAAAGTGATTCAGAACATTTTCCAAAATTTAATGATTTATACCATTTTTACGTTAATTTTACAGATTTTTATGATAACACTTATATAAATAAATATGTAGTTATTGCAACATTTTTCAGGGCATTTCAAACAAGTTTACAACATTTTTTCATGATTTTTAGGAAAATTTCTGCAATTTTTACGAGATATTCGATAATATTTGATTTTTTTGATTTTTAACAAAATTTTTACTGATTTTTTTACCTTTTTTACAATCTTTTGAGTGATTTTAATGGAAATCTGAACAAATTAAAAGATGACATTTTTGATGATTTGAATGATTTTTTTACATTTTATACAACATCTTCACCGATTTTTTTGAAAATTTTGACAATTTCAACAACATTCACCACGATTTTCATGATTTACTTTATTGCTACATATATCGAAATATCGATATTTTTTTTAACCCTGGAAAAGTCCAGAATTGCTCGAACAGGTTAGGAAAAAAACAACAATTTTCGCTATTTCTGCCATGAATTTATAATTTTTTGATCATTTCTACGATAATTATTGTTACAGATTATGACAGTTTCAAAAATTGTCGTGATTTTTCAGCATTTTTTACAATATTTTTGATAATTTTTATGAAAATTTCAACCTTCTTGAAAAATTTCAATTACTTTTCCAAAATGTTTAATACTTTCCTTTCAATTTTGTTTCTTGATTTCCAACAGAATTTGAGGTTGCACCAACTTAAAGGCCGAAGGGTACCAAAAAAAAATTCACAATTTTTTGTAAGTCTGAGGGATAGTACATATGATAGTCTAATATAACGAAATGATACTTAAAAATTGTACCGGTCAACATTTTATTTTTAGACATCTTTTTATTCAACTTTGGAAAATAATCGATTGCCAGCTGCCTCTGTGTAAATCCCCCTACACCCAAAAAAAGGTAGAATAAAAAATGTTTTCCTTTTTTTGCTTTTATTACCTTAATTGGAATTCTACCGTTTTATTTTTCGAACAAAGTCAAAAAAAAATTTCGTACATCGTACCTTCTCTCCTACTCGCCTCCTTACTCAACCTATACATTTTCTTTGGCGTTGAACAGCTAAAAAAAAGAAAGAAAATTTAATAATTTCCGATGAGGCGATGGTTGAAAACCTAAACCATTCACTTATTTTCGATTATGGTACTTTGAATAAAAAATAATTTTTCACTTTTAACGAGGCAAATATGTAGTCTGTAGTAGCAGTAGGTAAATTTTTCGAATACATTATCTCGTGTAATTGGGTATACACGTTTTATTTCGGCTAAACGCGAATTTAATCTGCTCATTAAAGACGTTGCGGAATATAACGAACGCTGGGTGTACGCTTTGAAAGCAAAAATCGTCTCTATTATTTTAGTAACCGGCAAATTGAAAATATAAATTTTTTGCTCGCTAATACATAAAATCTTAAAGACAGTTTATTCCTATATAAGGCGTTCGCGTTTCCGCGCGTATAATAGTCTTATTATACGAAAAAGCATATCCGGGAGATTTGAGTTTGTATAAAATAAATTGCCGAGGATAAGATGCGCGAGAGAGAAAAAAATACAAAACTTGAAAATTAAATAAGTTTATAAGTTGACTGAAAATCTGCTTGTTTTGGTTTCGCGTTTAAAATAAACCCAAATAATGCCGATGAAAAATAGAATACGAGTAAAAAAACGTACATTTTTTACGAGCGGACTCGTTGTTAAATTGAATTTATCGATTTTATTTACTCTGCTAAATTTTTTTTTCATCTTACAGTTCCGTATAATAATATGCTCTTCGTATACACACGCGAATTAATTAAACGAGTAGGGGAAAAAAAAGAAATTAAGGATACGGTAGGGTTTAACGTTCTACGTATTATACGAGAATTTGAAAATGTGAAAATCTGCTCGAAACATGGTCGAAACACGAGCGGGTACTATATTCTCAAGGGGGTAGTTAATGTTTCCGTGAACGAACTTATTAAGTTTACGTATTCGTGACAAAAAGTCAACAATGTAGACGATTAAAAAAAACGAGCTTTCTGTAATTACCATCGATATAGATGTAATTTACCCGAACAAGTTCGTTTTTAGTCTCGAGTGGTGTAAAAATACGCTTCCGTCGAGGTTTATCCGAAGTATGAAAGCACATGTCATATGGACGATAATTGAATTTACCTGGTTGATCGAATATGGCTCGGATTTCTCCACTGTCCCTTCGTCATGCGGATACACGTGGCTATTCTCTCTAAGGTTTTGCATTCGTACATATGTACGAGTATTTAAAAAACTGAACTGGGCACTTTCGCGAAAAAAAGAACTCGTTCATCGAGGAAAATTAGCGAACAATTTTTCGTTCATGGGGGGAGGGGGTGTCAAAAAAACAACAAAGAAGATCGTAAAAAATTGGGAATTTTAGATTGTTAAAAAATTAAACAAATTGAGAAATTCAAAGCTACATTCGTTTCAAACTGACATAAATTATGTACACAGTATGCATACCCAAAAATCGTTCCGTGTAAATTAAAGGTCATCAGAAGTTCCTGCTGAATTGCTGAAGTGTGAGCTTCACTCGGCTAAAATCATCTCAAGGTCAACTGTTAGATTATACCTACAGGGTGTACCAGCTCAGGGGTAAAACCTTCAAAACAGGAAGTATGCAACTCATAGTGAGTCTATGTAAGTACATATGTTTGCCTAAGCTCCGGACCGCAGGAAGGAACAGAGTTATATTCCATGAAAAAATGATTTTTTTAATTCTCACTGGGCATTTCAACCTTGCGCTTCTTGACTTGGGAAATTTTTTTAGTGTTGTCAAAATTTATCAATTTTTGTTACCAACATCAGGCTATCATCATTTTTGCTTGTTCTGCTATTCGGATAAACTAAGCTTGATCTTTTACTTTTTTCAAAGGTTCTGGTGTGGTAATAAAGAGAAGCCAATTGGTTATTGGTTGAATTTCAAAAAAATTTGCAGGGCTTCCGATTTGTTATGGTAAAATATGATTTTAGAGCTTATGCGGAATCCTTTACCTCAACCACTAGGGACTGAACCCCCGAAATAGTGATTTCGAGCTAAAAATACTATCTCATTGAGTTTCGAACGATTTTCATAAACTTGGTATGTGGGTACTGGTAGATACTTAAGGGCGAAGTTGTGGAATTTTTTCAGATTTTTCCCACCCCTACAATGACCTTGAAATCAACTTTGAAAAACTCAAATCGCCACAGAGGGCACAATTTTGGCGCGGGCACAAAAAAAAATTGTTTTATTATTTTTCATATCATTTTGTACAGTTCATGATTTTTTTGAATTTTTGCCAAGTGGGGGTCATACCTAAATCTTCAAAAAAACGTTCTTTAAAGCCTGTTTTCCTTTTCTGGTCGAAAATTTTTTGTCTTAAATATATCATCAATGGACACCAAAATACACATCAACCTGCATTTAGATCAAATTCGTTCATTTTTCCCTTTTTTTTCAATTTTCTTTTAAAATACCCGAATGACGCCATTTTGGGAACTTACAACCTCCTCTGAAATGAGCTAGAGGTCCAAAAATTATGGCTGGATTTGTTTCAAGTCAATATCCATCAAATATTGCAATTTAAGCAAAATCGGAAACACTTCAATTTTTTGCTCTTTTTCTTGAATTGAGTAGGTATTTCTAATTTTAAAAAATTTTATATGAAATAAGTTGAAAAAAATTAAAATTTCTCGATTTTACTCAAATTGCTATATTTGATGGATATCGACTTGAAACAAGCCCAGATATGATTTTTAGGCCCCTAGCTCCCTTGAAAACAAAAACAATCCAAAATTAATTTTTTTTACCTAAAAACTATGACTATGCATGATTTTACCCAAAACACAAGAATGAAATCAAAATCGGTTGTCACGCTCTATCAAATTTGTATCATACTCTGGTTGAGCAGAAATTTTCTGTATTGATTGTATATTTTTTTTTACCTTGTGCTCCCTTTGCCCATTAAAAAAATGAATATTAGATACTCCCACTTTTTTCTTCAATCAAGCCTCTTTTACGTCTCTAGACTGATTTTCAACTTACTTCGAAAAACATTTTTCGGCAAAAAAAACTTTATTTTATTTCAACTTGGCAAAAAATATAAATTCTACCAACACATCGAACATTGATTTTACAGTTCACACCCTCTCCATAGCGTGAAAAAATCTCGATTAAACTAGAAAAAATGTTCATATCTACTCTTATAATATATCATTTCACTAAATGACAGGTAGTCTTGGATAAAAGAATACAAAAAAAACCTATCTATGGAAAAGCATGTATCTAGTACTGCTTTTTCTATTACGTATACGATTTCGAAACTTTGATAATAACCAAGGCGCCATCGCCTTTGCCAACTTTCAAGAAGCTACAACATTTCGTTTTAAGCCATGTAAAGCTACAATTTGATTAAAACTAAATCTTTTTTGCGTGCATTGCTTCTCCATCTTTATGTCTTTGCTATCATCAAAGCAAGTATCAGTACCTAGATAAATAAAGTATACAGATAGGTAAGTAAGATAGGTACATGAGACAAATCGCACATCTGGAATAATAAGGTCCTATCTCAAAACAACTTTGTTTTCTGTTTTTTTGTATTTTGATTTCACTGTTTGATCACCATAAATGATGGAACTTTGTTTTTTGAAATTTAAACTTTTCACCCGAAAAAATGTGCTTTCTTGAAATATGACGTTATTACTCCGGGGTCCGGATGTGCGATACATTACACGTATTTCGTTGAACAAAAAATTACGAATTCATTAGTTTCATTTGAAAGCCAAAACAACGTCATTGTGTGTAAATATTGATCGAATTGTATTTCCAATAACTCCATTTTAAACAGTCTTGACTCCCACCCCTCCCCACTCAATTAAAAACAGATTAATAATCCATTCAAAGAATACATATTCTTTAAATACTCATCAAAGATCAAAATCTCGAACAAATCAACACCACAAAACCGAATTTATCCTCGAACAACCCTCGACGAAATAATAAAATTAAAACATCGTCGATAAAACACTACATCGCTGGCGGAAAATATCTCACTATTCCCCATTATTCTTTCTTTTTTTTTTTGGACGAATTCCGAACCATACGGTAAATAAAATGAAAGATACAATAAACTTGCAAACGACCAACCAACAATACCACAAGTATTTTCTATAATGATTTATCAAAGTTATTTGTTCTTGCAGCGAACGAGAAATTTTTATATCAACCAAGTATATACACGAGAATAACACAATATTCTTCTCCAAAGGTACCAACGATTTCGCTGTGTTCGAAATAATGTCTTATACTTATCGAGAGTACTTGAATATGTTTCCAATTCAATAAAGCTTTAATAATTTTCTAATAAAATTTCAACGTAGGTATTTGTATTATAGAAGAATAAAAAAATTGATGCGATTCGAAACATCTTCGGTATTATTTTTTTTCCTCTGTTTGGAAAAGTATTCCGTTTCTATATCCTTGAGCATTATTTGGTAACCTTGTTAACCTCACATTCGTGATAACGAATTTAATTACGATTCAATGTATAGCAACACCGGAAATACCTAGCTGTCCAAGTACAGGGTGTTCAGGTAGTTGTGCAACACCTTCAAACCAGAGGTGCAGCTACCCACACTACATAAGTGTCTGCATGTTTGCCGACCCTTGCGATTTGAAGGGACAAAGTTACGCACTAATCCTGGTAAATGTTTCAAAACGTCGTAACTCCGCTGATAATATAGATATAGGCAAATATTTTTTTAAACTTTCTTGTAGAACTTTTTAAGCTCAATAAAATGAGTTATATTCATGTTTTGCCTAACTCTAAAATTAAAGGAGCTATTAACTCCTTCAATTTTCAAGTTATGCAACAATTTTTAAGCCATTTTTTGTCGAGCTTTTCAAGTTCTACAAAATGAGCTAATAACTTTTAGCCCAACTCTAAAATTGAAGGCGCTACAGCCATTAAAAAGATGAAAAATGGCATTATTTCCTTAAAATTAAATTTTTTCTTTTCAAAAATTTTTCAAAATGGTCTCTCATGGTTTTAATTTTAGAGTTGGGCAAAAAATTATTAGCTCATTTTGTAGAGCTCAAAAAGCTCAACGAAAAATTACTCTTACAAAATTTTGCATTACTTGAAAATTGAAGGACATATGAAGCCTACAAATTTTCAATTCATTGTAGCTCCTTCAATTTTAAAGTTAGACAAAACATGAATATAACTCATTTTGTAGAGCTAAAAAATCTCAACAAAAAATTACTCTTACAAAATTTTGCATTGCTGAAAAATTGAAGGGGTTATGAAGCCTACAAATTTTCAAATCGTTGTAGCTCCTTTAATTTTAGAGTTAGGCAAAACAAGAATATAAATCGTTTTGTAGAGCTAAAAAAGTTCTCGTAGGACGTTCCAAAAAAAATTGCCTATCTATATTATCAGCTCCGTTACGTTATTTTGAACCATCTACCAAGACTAATGCATAACTTAATCCCTTCATATCCTGCGGTAGGCAAACATGCATACACTTATGTAGTTTGGTTGGCTGCATCTCTGTTTTGAAGGCGGTTCACTACGTCCGGAACACCCTGTACATACCAATCTATCCCTACTCTGGAAAAAAATCACCTGATAGAATGTACTCGTAATTCAAAACTATAAGGATAGTTCGACGAAAAAAAAGCGCAAAAAACACAACGACAAAGAATTTCATTCGTAAAAATTCGCCCCACGAAAAAGCTTCGCTGTACAGTCTCCAAAGTCATAAATAATTTCAACTAGTGAATCATACATTATACCAGCTCCGGAGTTTCACAAGGTAATATTCCCAACAGTGCGGTTCGTATCGGTATTAATCTCATCTATTAAACATAAAACTGTACAGAGAATAGCGCCAACGTGTTTTTTCGTCAGCAAATTCTCCTCGTGCTGGTCGTCGTCGTTTCGGGAATACCATACCGACGACGATGAAAAAAAAATAAACATCTTGACTTACGAGGGTGAGTCTGGTGCTCATAGTCGTCGGCGACACCCGACTCTCCAAACACGTCTATTATTTTTCAATCGCGAATTCGATTTGCGAAATGAGGGTAGATAATGAAATCAAACGAAATTCCGAGCGGAGCTCGTTCATTAGTTAACGTTGTAACAGATTTCTTATATACTTTATATCGTCGAATTGCTCGGCGCCTGGGTACAAAAAGCCTTTGAAATGAAGAAATATTACGTAGAATTTTCGAGCACCTAGCTCTGGTAGCAATATTATAAGCTTATATACGTGTAATATGAAAGTATCAAATGTTGGACAACTATTTCAAAAGGCATCTTGGTTTTATGCTATTTTGATACACGCGGTGGCGCGGCGTGGCTTGGCCTGGCGTCGATCGACACAATTTTATCATGTTCGGTTTTTCATTTGGATAATGGGTTTCCGTTTCGTTGGATTTCCACTACTGACTAACATTTTGCTCGCATTGATATGCGTTAAAAAACCTGTACACGACGTACGAATTGTATTGTGGCCTGATAGCCGGACTCCTATCCGGACATCGCGTCAAAAGGAATAATAGATTTTACCAAGTGAGAAAACCAGCCAGTGATTGATGAAACGTGTAACGAAAGTCTTCCCTTCGTCTCGACTCAAAAAAAGCCACCATATGAGAAGGAAAAAAACTCTCACGAAGGAAAAAATAGAGAGAAACGTCGTTTTGAAAATAATTCCACGAGGAAAGCGCCGTTTGAAGGGGTTGAGGGCGAGGCAGCGTGACAAAGATGCTCGACAAGATCTCCTCTCTATCATCTTGCCTGGCGAATTTCCTAATCTTGGTTCGTTACATTCGGTATACGGGCGAATTTGAATAAATCGCGAATAATTTATATCAATTAAATCTCGTATCTGTGTATAAATAGCCCGAAGAAAATTTATACCGAGCTCGAAAAGGGTTTAATCCCTGTGATGGTAAACCGATAGGAAACGATTAAACGAGATTTAAAATTATTAAACCGATAATTTAGAAGGCAGTTTGAAACAACAACAGGGAACGAGTCGACGATGCGACTTTTACACTCCGCGCTCCGACGTAGCCTTCCATAATTTCTTCTTCTTCGGCAAGACGATGTTGACAGGGGGGCCGAGCATTGTGACGAGATGACGTTAAAAATTCATACGAAAAAGTTCTACCGCCAGGCCAAATGAAAATTCTAAACTACATGAGGATAACTCGTTATAAAAACCAAAACTTGGCGAATTTATTTTCTTTACGTTCTATTCCGCGGCCGCCTTTTAAATAAAAGGCGTGAATTGCTATGCGGGTTTTCGCGAGAGAAAAGTTTTGCATTTTTTTTTTCACGCGGTGCGATGTTTGGACAGCAAAACTTCCTAGATTGAGGCAAAAACCATTCATTAGTCGAATGTTTGCTGAAAAAATACATATGTTAGTGTACTCGTAGTGTGTTCAGCAAGTCAGAATCGTTTGAAATGTGTTTCAGATTACGAAGAAAATTCCTGAGTGTTACAAAGTGAACGTTGTCAACTGTAAATCTTGATTTTCAAACGCAAAATTCAATTTCCTTCGTTTTCTTCAAAATAGAAGTGAGACTTTTCCAATTTTTTCAACTACTTACTGCAGGTAGTTATTTTGAAAAAGTTTGTCATCGCTTTTGAAAGTTTTTCCAACGCAATAATCAGTTCAGCTAATTTAGGAAAAAAATGAGAAAATTGTACATTCTAGCTTTCATTTGGTCTAGTTTTAAGACCTTGAACTTTTATACTTTTTAATAACTCAAAATTTTCAGAACAACGATGATCAAGTAACAAAGTTAGAATAATTTGCGAGTAATAAGCAATATCAACGTATTTTTCCAGTCAGCATTGTTCAAAAATCTGCATAATATGTTATACTTTTATGGGTTGTCAAAATTGAGTGATTGGAGGAGAGGGAGACGGGGTAGAATTGATGCAGAAAGTTAGTATCAGATGTTGTTAAATAATATGCGACATGAATTATTTATTTTCTTAGATTTTTGTCTAAAATTTAAAGGCACATGAACCCATCTCTCCTTCTTAAGAGTTTCAATACCTCAAATGAAAACTATCTATACGCATGAAGCAACTGGAAAAAGACGTATTTTCCATCCTGTGTCACACTTGAGTGCTTAGAGGTGAGGAAGTTGTACATAAGGCCAAGGAGCAGATATTAGAACTTGTTGAATGACGAATGATTTCCGAATTTTCTAATATTTTGAGTTTTTGGTCAAAATTTTAGGCCAAATAATCTTGGGTTTTCATCACTTGAATGACCAGGATCCCATGCTTGAAAGACATCTGAACATGATCGATGGCTACAAAAATAAAGCCTAGTTGAATTGATACAGGGTGTCTACCAAATCGCAGAAATAAAAATGTCTGCCTTTTTCGTATTTCGCGATATGAAAAAAAATTCGTGTAATTTTAAAATTTTTCCACAGGTGCTACCAATATTCTCCTCTCAATTACACTTTGTGTGTACCTTTCGGTTTTGGATCATTTTCTGAAATTTTTGTTGAAAAAAGGGGGCACAAGAAATTCAGGTCGATCGATAGATAATCGAAATATGTACAACATACCTACTTACCCACAAATCAGCGTCTACAGCAATCAGGAGAGGCATCAAACCCTTATTTCATCATTTTCTGACATTAAAAACTCCGGAATGATGCCTTCACCTCACCAAAACTGACTTAGAAGGCCGTTTTTGGCATGAAGATTTGGTGTGAGCCCTAAAAGTGCCTTTCGAGGATTCCGACCTACCAGCCTCCATTCAATTCACCACTAAAGAAACGGCATACCTAGCTATACACCACTCAAATCAATCTAGGAAGATGTTATCTGGCATCAGAGACGAACTGAAGGATTTTCTAAGAAGTAGGGGAGTAGGACAGAATCACAGAAAATTCCATTTACAACTAGGTGCTAAGCTGGGAACATGTGAAGCTACTTTGACTTTGCACCTTTTGGAATTCAAAATTCAAATTTTTTTCAAAAAATAGATTTAAAATTCAAATCCAGACTTTGAAAAAATTTTGGATTTAAAATCTACCAAAATCTGGTTTTGGTGTGCTGAAACTTTTGTTTTGAAAAATTCAAGGTTTATAGTGCTCATTATAACAGATGTTAATTCTTCAGTTAATTAAAAAATAATTTGAATAGGTCTTCAAAATGCTGGAGTTGATAAATTATTCTCATTTTGAAACAGGAAAAAAAACAAACAAAATTATTCGATTCTACACAATAGATTAATGCAAAAACACAATACAAGATTCTTTCAATTTGTAGACTTTAGCACCGTCATTAGAAATCATAACATTAAAAAAATCAGCCGAATAAGCACCTGCTACTCTTTTTGCCACTATAATACTCCTTCTCAATCATTTTAATTATAACGCCAACCCGACGAGAAAATTTGCCGCCAAATTAACACACCCAACCCGGTCGAACTTTTTAATTACAATGTCTGCGAATTTTCTCGAAAATTTCCCAACGTCGGCCAAAATCAGCGACTAATCTATAGTTGAAGGAGTTACGCGATAACACGAAAATCGCTACTATACAAAACCAACGTACGAATGAAAGATGAAAATCAGGCAGGGTAACGTTAAAGGGAAGCGAAAAAGGCGTGGTTGATGATGTCCGGAACAGGGAGAGGACGTAATTGGAAAGCAATTTAATTAGAAGGGAAATAAATGCGAGTTATAACTATGAACCAGGTTTCCCAGACGGCGATACAAGGAGGGGGTGAAATTTTACGGCATTGAGTTTAGAGAAAAACATTTCCGGAGACGAGAGACTCTATGCCGAGTAAAGGGCATTTCGCGCTTCGGGGTAATTGCGCTATTAAACATTTATGGTTTATCTGCCGCATGGGGATGAAAAAACGGGTTCAAAAATCTGAATTGCACCCTTCCTACGTATAAGATCGTTCGTTCCTACCTCTCGGGTCTTCTGAGATTCGCCCGTAATGTTTCTTTCTCATTTTCTTTTTCTACTTTTTAGGTGCATTTTGTTGCTGGTTACTGCGAAAGCGAAGCGAAGGCCACTCAACTTATCCGCAAGATTTTCGCCATACGCCAACCCAAACAACGAAGAAAAATGGTTTTTCAATTAACTCGCTAACACGGTTAACTCGCTGATGAAATTACGCCGAGTTTTTTTTTCACTGTTGCGAATCCACCTTCTCGTTGCGGAAAATTGTAAAAGAAAAACGGTCTTGGATTTTATAGTATTTTTCAAAGCTAAGCGTATTTTTAAATTTTCCTAAACGTCGATAGACTCGATGGGAGGGATTTGGTTTTTGCAAATTTTACGCCATTTTACCTACTAGAATGAGAATCGACGTTTGGAAATGAGACCTTCGATAGTTTTTTAAATAAATAAACGTAGGTACTTTCGACCTGAACAATTAGGACAATCACCTTCGGATGGTTTCCAGCTTCTGGAGTACAGAGTGAAAGGGGGTTGTTTATTTCCATGATTTCTGCTGGTTCTAAACTTATGCGGGGTATATTTCACAAACTTTCGATGAAAACAAATTTTACAGTTCGAAAGAGCATTAAAATTGGATTTGAAAATTTTCATTAAAGTTTTAAAAGATTGAAAGTTGATATTTCTCATCGAAAGTTCAACTTTCAAATTCAAAGTGAACCCGTAAGCGGGGGCTATAATTTAAAATTCTGAAAAAACACTAGGTATGGAATTGACTTTTCATGTCATTTTGAGAGTATTTTCCTCAAAATTTAAATAAAAATTCCCAAAAAAATTGGGAATGTGTGATCAAAATGGTATATTTTTGAGAGTGCTGATTACAAACTTGACTTTAATTTTTTGATTAAACCTCGCCCAAGGCCTCAACATCCTCTCAATGGGGTCAAAACCCAACAAATCGTTAAAATTGTACCTACGATGTGTAAAACAATCAATACATTTCATGCTGAATTAGCCATAAATATTTTCATAGCTACAAACTACTCGTAAACAAAAAATCAACTGGTGGGCGTGAGATTAATGGCCAATTCTAAATTCAAAGTATTTCAAAATAATAGAAAGAGATGGGACTCAAAAGAATGATTTTCTTAGTACGGAAGACCAAAATTTTTAATTTCTACTTATTTAGGCACAGGCTAACTAATCGTTTCTTTTTCCCTCACAAACAAAATTAATCAAAATTCCCACATTTTCCTCTTTTTTGAAGGAAGTTTCCTAAATTTTTTCTTCGTTTTTGTGATAATTTCCTTACATTTCCAACTTTGAAAGTTTCAATTTTCACTTTTTTCCCATTTTACGCTTTAAGAAAGACTTGAGGAATTTTGACTACCTGGTCCTATAGTGAAAAATTTTGAGGAATGTTATAAATATTTTGCACCCAAGGTTTTTCATATATTTCTCAAAAAATGGCGAAAAATGCATGTTTCTGCCTTAAAAATTTCGATTTTTTTGGAAAAATTCTGTTTGAGCCCACAAAGTACCACAATTTTCTTCAAAATTTTGTTACAGAGAAATTGTTCTTCTAACTATCTATTTTTATTTTTTTTTTTGATACCGTGTCATAATAATTCAAAGGAGCTACAATTTTTTTTTTTAAAAACACGGTAGATTTTTAAGATTTTAAGGATTTTTCAAAATTTTGGTTGGCAGCTCTATTCCTATGGAAATTTAGAGCCTGGCCAACACGATGGTTTCCTGGTTTCTCGCCGTTTTTTGTACGAAGGTATCTATATTCGTCAATTTTTGGTTTTATTGAGTGTAACTTTTTGTTTCAGTAAATTGTAATTTGTATCCCATGTATTCTATTAGTAATTTTCAATAATTTCCATTTTCGTATTTTTTCAAATTCAATTTCAACTCCCCGTTTTTGAATTTTCAAAGATAAAAAGCTGCGAGTATAATCAATTTGTAGAACAAGAGTTATATACTTGAGCTCTTCACTATTTAAGGCACTTTTAATACTCGGTGGTTTAGGTAATGCCAGTTCCAGGGAGTAATTTGGGGTAAAATCACTCCAAGACCAGAAAAAGAGTAATTTATTAATGAAAAATACAGAAGAGATCCTCATTTTTTCGTTTTCCTGAATTCCTTGAAAAAAAGTATTTTTCATTTAGTCCCATAAAATGAGAAGATGAAATTGCATTTGAGCCATTGCAGATTTTACTATGCAGATTTTACTATGTTAAAATGTTCCTTTCGGTGTCCTGATTAACCATTGAAAAGTCCCCGAACCTCACTCATCTTCATCTCCCCCAAATGTGGACTCAAAGTGACCCATCTTTGTTTTTCGCATATAACTCTTCAAATATGCGTTCAAACAAAAAAATGATTCTGACTAAAATTGAAGTATATAAAATTTGCAACAAAAAAGGTCATATTAATTTTTTTCGAAAAGTAAACGGGTGGTGCAAAAACACGTGTCAAAATATATAAGGTGAAAAAAAAAATGAAAATAGCATCCCCTCAGCGAATAAGGTATCATTTCGGATGATACTGCATATATGCGAATGATGATACACCATAGACTCCAGAAAAGCCGCCACCCCTCCCCCCTCGAAGTGTCTCATATATGGACACTTGTGAACCCAACTTTTAAAAAAATGCTAAAAACTTATGGAATTACAAAAAAATGAAAAAAAGTTCAAATAAACGTTGAAGAGCGTGAAATTTCCTACAAAACCGATGAATAAGACCATTTTTTTTTT
Source organism: Pseudococcus longispinus (assembly GCA_900064475.1). NCBI lineage: Eukaryota > Metazoa > Arthropoda > Insecta > Hemiptera > Pseudococcidae > Pseudococcus > Pseudococcus longispinus. Next base: position 9,859 of record FIZU01042258.1, on the reverse strand, counting down.
GTAAATTCAACATACTTCATGGATCCGATCTACAACAGGTCCATTCATCAGAGTGGATCTGATTCTAATCTGGATTTAGATCCTACAATGAAAGAATCTTTCCATAACTGGGTGGTAGGCTTCGCCGACAGCTTGGTCAATGACTTCGATATCAAGGATTCTTAAGTGACCGAAAATCCAAAGAAAATGGACCTAAAAGTTGGAAAGTTTCAGGGATTCAAGTTTAAAATTTGCAGGTTTTATAGCCTCAATTTCTAATTAGGTATTTCAACTTGTTACAGAATATTCAGAAATTGTGGGAAATGGGTTCAGGAGATGAAAATTATACAAAAATAAACGTAATTTAGTTGGGAAGTTCTCGATTTTAAAAATGTTATATTTTTGCTAATTGCAACCCAATTTTTCAAAAATTAAGAGGCTTTTTGGATCACCACGAGTAAAATCCAAAGCTCTGAAGCAACACAATTTTAACCATTCACCGACAATAATTTCCAATAATAATAAATGCTCAAAAAAGAAACATTCGCTACAAAAAAAAAAAGCATCAAAGAATTTTAAAATAGACCACGAACCGTTGCTCCTGTGAAAATTGCAATAATGCATATGTCAAGTAACTCGGTTTTCGTAGCAAAGCTTGCTGAGGTCACAGTAGATATCACACGAGTTCGAGCCAGTATACGAAAAATATTCGAAGGGCATAAGTTTATATACTTATTTGAAATTCAACTCGACTAAAAAATAACCTCACATAGAATAAACCTTTTTCGGATAAGGAAATCAGGAAAATAGTGGAAAAGCTTGCATTGGCGAAGTCGGCGATAAAATGCTAATAAAATCGTTCTCGTTGCAATTGTCGTAGCGGCAATTTCGAATCGAAACGATTGTCGTCTCCACATGGGTGCACATTACACGGACGATGTCGCAAGCATGCGAATTTCAGTTTTAGCATAAAACTGCATCGAAATTTACATGTCACTTTCATATCTAAACAGTTTGGTAAACACGAATGCGTATACAACAAAGGAGAAGCTTTGTTACATTCGGGAAAGTTATTGAAAAAAACGTTGCGCTGCAGACATATAGACATGCAACAAACGTAGCTAGGTGTACGAGAATACGAATTCGTATTTACTTTACGTCTGTTAACAATTTCGTTTCGGCAGGGTTTTCTTTACTCTTATTTCCTTTCTTTTTTTTTTTATTCCCGCCTTCTTCGTCGTCGGGTATCCCTCAAGTTGAGCTAACACGAAGACTCGACGACGATCGTACTGACCTAGGTGACTTGTTTTATAAACGAGTATATCGATGTCAATGGCTCGTAGAAATATTATAAAATTAGACGTCCGGTGTTCTGTGTACTCTTAATCGTATGAAAATACTTATTTGTCGCGGTTAATATCCGTCGCAAGTTGCAATTACCTCGAAATTTTCAAAGAGGATTTTACACGAACGTGTTATGACTGAAATAAGGGACGATACGATTGCGCGTTTGAAAACATGTATTAAGTATGCAAATGCGCGTAAAAGAGCCGACACAGATTTCAAATACATATCATTGCCAGCAGATGTTGTTCCTTTTTGCTCATTTACATTAATTTACATCGAATCCCTCTGATATAATGCTGCACTTTGTTTGCCTAAAGGCAATGTTTACATATTTCATTAAAGACCCTCTCTCCGTCGAGCCTTTCATTCGGACTGAAAAGTTTAATTGCTAAATATTTTCACGTTTTAAGATTTATTGCCGCGTGTCATCGTTTCGACGTCAGTCAGTCGACGGTGTAGATCGTGTTGACGAAATTCGACAGAAATTGGTGCCGTGGCTTTTTTCCTTTCTTTTTAGCTGCGTCGCGTTGTACAGTTGTCTCCCATGGCGATTAAATGTTGTCATAAAAATGCACGCGGCGATGTTGCCTCGTCAGCGTGTAATGAAGTATCAAAATACCATCGGAATCGATGTGACATTGTTTCCCTCTGTTTCCCTAAGTTTTTTCATCGCTTTTTAATGCATCTAGTTTGGTATTGCTTTTGTGATATGTATTTTTTCGCCGTTGATTCGTTTATTATTGTTTTCCCTAACGATATGCAACTAAAAACAAAAATCCTAATTCCTATAAACGAAGGTCCGGTTATAGGATTTTCTCTTGAAGGGCGATATAAGTTATTCGTGATTTTAATATTTTCAGTCAGGTTTCACCCACAGTTCAGAGATGAACTGAAATTGGTTCGAGGGGGGAGGGAGTGGAAAATTTTAAAGTTTTGAATTTGATAGAATTTTTCAGATTCTTTCGACTACACATGCAATTTTCTGTGATTTTTCTCATTCAAAATAAAATTTTTACAGATTTTCTAAGGGGAGAGATCAACACTTTCATAAGTTATCTTATTCATATTCAATTGCGTATGAAAAGGAGTTTCGAGAAAAAAATGAGTTTGAAGTTTTTGAATAAGATTTTTCAAATATAAGTTATAATAAGAACATGAAAGAAAAAATTGAAAATATCTATAGGCTAAGTTCATTTTAGTTTATTTTTATGAAATTGACATCTACCATTTCCAGATAAAGCTAACTCTTTTTGGATCTGAGATCAGTTGATGCCAGTTTTTAGTGTTCTGGGCATAGTTAAAACTGTTTTCAAGGATTCCAAACATTGCCACATGAAAATACAAAAATCATAGTGAGAAAAACCAAAAATCGATATTTTTGACCAAAAATTACCTACATTTTTGCGTTTTTTTCAAATCTTCCGGATCCAAATCTTCCCATCATTATTCCCACTTCCCTGAAATCATTCGTTTGAATAACCTGAAACAGCATTTGTATAGTCCCTAATAGTCCTTAAGAAGGGTGAAGCCAGGTCATTTAAACTTGAAAACTTTGAAAATTTTTGGAACCACTATAAAAACTTGAAAAAAGTGTCCATGCCCGATTTATTGTGACTCAAATCAAGTACCTAACATGAAAAGTTTTCAGACTATAGACCTTTTTTTGGTCAAAAGAGGGGGGGATTAATTTTGATAAGTTTTGAAATTTACATTTTTGACATTTCTCGTTGAGTATCGGTAATGGTTTTGGTGTGGTTTATTGAGAAATAGTTCAACTAGCCAAAATTGAAACTCTGAAAAAATATTTTGTAGACATCAATAAATTTAATTTTCATTTTTCTTGAAATTTACATTTTGGGAATCTCAGAAAACGCATAAAATTGTAGTTTAGAGCAAACGTATTACTTTCTGTTTTGCCTCATTTTTGAAAAATTTCAACTTTGGGTACACCTGGAAAAAAATTGAAAGTCAACTTGGTACTCATCAAGAGCCTTCAACCCACAGAATGAATCAAAATACAATTTTCAACCCATTTAGTGTTTTTTGAATTTTTTCATGAAAAATTACCTACTTTTTTGATAACGCTTGCCTGTTGGTAAATCAATTTTCAAATTCATCGGTTCTTTTTTTGATTTTTTTTCGTAGTCTAAATAATAAAATACGTAATTTTTTTTCGTAGTCTAAACAATAAAATACGTAACTAAATAAAGTGTAAGCTAATATTTTATCGGAATCTCATCTTACTTTTTCAAAAATCTATGAAATTGAGTTTTATACCCGTAATTTTCAATTACTTCAATATTATGCAACATTCAGCCAAAGTTCAAATCGTCCCCCTCCCCAGAATTTTCAAGTTTCCAAGTCGAAATCATGAATTAACTTCAACTTCAACAGCTTAAAATTTGAAAACGCAAGGAAGCTTTTGACATTTTTTTTTCAACTATCGAATTTTAATCAAATTTGAGATGGGCACGTGAAGAGATTGATAGAAGATTCAGCTCAACGAGCTTTTTTAGCAAACTTCGAAAAAATAAGCAAGCAACAATTTTAAAAACCTACACAATAAGAATTCGAAATTTTATCAAAACATTAAATTTCATTTTTAGAATTCCTGATTTATTTCAACTAAATTACACATCATGTTTGAGATAAAATGAGCTGAAATTGAATACAAAGAGTTAAATCGATAACACAATGATACAATTAGAGTATATACAAATAGAAAGATATCTCAAAATTTCGAAATGTCGATTTTTTTGAAATAAGCTCATGGGATGCTTTTTTCGAAAAATATTTTTTCTGTTGCATTCTAGAAGTCGTATCTTTCACGTGTTCTATATTTTATTCCAGGCAGGCGCCGCACAAGCTTTAAATAATATTTTTACATCCAAGAGTACAATCCAGTTTACGAAATATAATTTAAAAATGTGTCTCGAGTTCAAAATGCGAACCTCTGTTTCAATGGCAAATAGCATACACCTGCTACAGATACGAAATTAAATCAATTTCTACTCCAGATTCTTCTACCTAAGGTACTTATTCGTTTTTCTATCGGCTCACTTTGCATTTACAATAGATTTTCACTATTCTATTACCACGAGGTTTGAAAAGAACTGTGGACAAGGTGAGCTCAGAATAATCTTACTCTCATTTTTACATAAAATCTTTGGTCGTGATGACGAAAAAATTCTCTAATGGTTTTTGAACCAAATACAACTACATGAAAGATAAACAAACCCTTTTCATGAGAAGGAAGATGTGGGTTCTAATTTCTTCAACTAAGTATTTTCTTTTAATAGGTACTGAACTGACTAGGAATAGAAGGTTCGAAGGGGGGGGGGAGGCTCGAAAAAACAAATTCGATCTTATAAAATTTGAAATATTCGTAGTCTATCTATTATTTTACAAAAAGAAATAAAGATTTCGAGAAATTTCTGCAAAGAAAAGCGATCAACGGTTAAAATTTCATAATTTTTTCCAAATTTTCAGTCATGGAGGAGGGTAAAAAATCCTAAATACACCTCAGCGTCTTGAATTTCTACTTCACCAACCTCCATCCCCAATCAGTTTTCAATACGAATTCCTAGGAAAATGTCCTTCATGTATGAATTTCTTCAAAATCTACAAGATCAATCATCCTTCAACAGAGTTTCCCCCTTTTTAGTCGGATTTCTTGAAGAAAAGGACAGACTATCGAGGCGTATCGATCTAGAAGGGCGTAATAATCCATTTGATGGTCCGAGAAAAACTTTCATTTATCATTCGTTATCAATGACGAAAAAATGCCAATAGTACTTATCCGTGTACTCACCAATCACCATTTCGTTTTCCTTTTCTATCAAATACGTAATCGAGCGTTACTCACCTGAAAAAAAAACAATAAAAAATTAATAGGTGCCCACGTTACATAAGTTTTTCCTTATTGTATTTGAAAAACCAAGGTAAACTAAATTCTAAACATCAATCACGATGAAAAAAATTAAAAATTCTTTGACATGTGAATTATTAGGAGAATCCACCATCGAAATTTATATGCTTTTGACATTTAAGTTTTAGAGGAAAAAAATGAAAGATATAGTCTGATACATCATTGCTTTACCACGTTCGTGCTGCGTATAAATTATTCGCGCATGAATCGACATTCGTATATGAGGTACTCGGTTGGGCATGATCACGAGGGAAAAAAAGAAGAGTAAAAAACAGATTAAGCGGGCACGAAAACATATAAAAGATAAGTCGCTCCAATAAATAGGAATAAAACTGTTCGTCGAGCAAATAATCGATGTTTTAACAAGCCAACAAAAAAATACATAAACACGGATCAATTACAAGACGTGAATCCGTAAGACATACAAGCGTAACGAAATTTACATCGAATAATAGAAACACCATCACGTATCCGGTGTAATTTCCATTTAATACCTTTTTTTCTCCTTTTTCACCATAGTAATGACTAACTAGAAAATACAGACAAAAAATTGGTACAATTGGTAGACACGCGTTTCATTATCGAATCATTCGAACGAGAGATCCAAATACCCGGTAAAAATAGGTTAGTCTTACGGTCGAAAAATTTCCATCGAAGGGATATGCATATTTTAACGCGAGACGGGGATTTTTGAATTCAATTTTAAAAGGATTAAATGTGTTAGATTTTGCTACACTACTGTACGAGATTTTTTTTTCACCATGGTATTGTAGAACTATGATTTGCATCGAGTATAAGTATTCATTAATGTAATGGTATTCCCTTTTCTCGCTATGTAGATAGATCTAGTTTGCATTTAAATATGCGTTTCAAGCTCGTAAGTACCTATGCATACGCTTATGACAATTTGTACCACTTTTTTCCGTGACCATTGCTGTCAATTTTCATCAAAATTCATAACTTGTTTGGTCGTCATATCGTTTTTATGGTACGTTTATCTCGATCGTTTTACTCGTACAAGCTGCTTTGCTATGTACGCTGCCGTGTAATATCGCCGATGAATAAAATATACTTTTGTAGCGCTGCCTCGATGTTGATTTTATTTCCTGCTGCCATCTTTGCGCTATACTTATACGTATAAGGTTCTTTTTGTTGCACGTAAACATAAAGCTCAGTGAACTTTCGGAAAAAAACCTTTTCACAAGACGCTTTGTTTCACACCCGCACTTTTCCGCAAATCGCGTAACCGTGAAAAATTAAACAACTCGTCGAAATAAAAGTGTTTTTAAAAAATTAATCTTACGAGTCGCGAAATATGTTTTAACCCTTTATCTGGTACTTCACAATGTTTACAAACGAATAATCCTGTTGTGCAGGTAGTCTTTTCAAGTTTCGCTGATGCATTTATCGAGTAGGTAAATACAAATACCATAAGATTTTTGTAAAGAAAGGTGAAAGGAAGAGGGGGACAAAGGGATGACAATAAATTCTGAAAATTAAAAAGTGAACTGTTCAATTTGTAAAATTTGTAAAATTAAGATACACACTGCCCAATACTTAATAATTCTTCAATTTTTCATTTTTTTCAAAAGTGAAAAGGCTACAGAGTATGACTGAGTGAGTAGAGGTGATTTGGTCCTTATCAATGGAAATTTTGAAACTAATAATCGGTGGAAGAAGAATTTTTATAATATTTTGAGCAATAATAGAACTGGGTACTCAGAACAACTTTATTATCAGTATTTCATCGATTTTTACATCATTTTAATATAGTTTTGAACAAACTTATCCAATTCTTCTCAAATTTTAAACAGTTTTCATCTCATTTTCAAAAAAATTTGCAACGTTTGAAGCACAATGGTGTTTCGATATTTTATACAATTTTATCAAAAATAAAAATTTCATTATTATTTTTTTCAATTGTTTCAAACAAATGTCTATTTTTCAAATAATTCATGCTTATATTTCAAACATTTAACAAAAATACAATCCGAAAAAAATTATTTTTGCTAGAGATGATATTATCGATAATTAGGTATCGATAAGTTTGCCTATCGACAATTATTAATGTAAAAAATATCGATATTTCCACATTTATTCTTGCACCTTTGAATGAAATGTTGCAATTTTTATGCAAAGTCGACAAATACGGGAAAAAATCCGAAAGCCCAAACGATAAAAATCTAAATGACATCGAAAAATTTAAAATAAAAAAGTCAAAAGTGGTAAAGAATATCGTCTGAAAAAAGGTTCTATACGTGTTTTTGGGTATAAAAAAATATCGATTATATCGATATGTAAAATTTTCGATATTTAGGTACAATCTCTAATTGTTTTCCTAATCAATGACATTTAAGAAACATCGTCCATATTTAAAAAAAATTTTAATTTTCGATGAAAAAAATTTTTTGCAATGGCGAGGAGGCATAAATTCGTTTCTCGCCGACCACCTTTTTTCAAACCAGTCCGACGCTGTCCACTCATTAGTTGCGTATAGATACGAGTTTCTTCTGAATTTTAGTCAAAACTAAAGGGATTCTTTTTGCTTCAGATACCATATTCATCTTTTTAATTTTCATTTTCTAAATCAAAATTCAAAACTTTCTTCAATTTCTATTGAAGAATATTTCCATTATTTTTAATGAAAAATTAATGATTTTTGCAAAACTATTTTTCTCACTCATGGTACATGATTTTGAAAACTCAATTAAGTATTCAGTGCAAACGAAAATATTTGCATAATTTTTTTCTAAAAAATGGCAATCGGTTTATTGAAGTTTATTAAATTTTGTATTAAAATGAAAATTTACTTTTTAGTTTTGCTCAATTTTGATATTTTAGTCAAGTTTTTTTTATAATGTTTAATAGATTTTAATTTTTTCAACAGACCGTAAAAAATAAGTTCATTCAATTTTTAAGTTTATTTCCTCAAGGAAACATAGTTGATCTGGTCTTATTTTCACAATTCCACTTTTTTATTGAATTGAAAAGGTAGGTAAATTTTTAAAACAAATTTTATTGAATATTTTTTTTCACTTATTCAACTGCTATTTACCCCACCAAGTTCATTATTACATAACCATGAACCTTTATACTCGTACGAGTAGGTATATTGGAATTTTCCAAACAAACTGCCAATCAACTCATATTTTTCTTTCATCGTGAATAACCTACATAGAACGAAACAAAGGTAAAATTCGAATAGATTTTGATTAATCACGAATCAGGTAATGACACAAACTGTCGTATAACGCAGTTAAAAATTAATAATTTACTCCGAGCGTACGAATACGATTCTCGATAATTACACCTACAACAAACAACATCCAATTCCAATTGACAACCGTTTAAAAAACCCTACTTATATCGAACCGTTGAATGGTTTTTTGAAAATCTCCAAAGCGGTCATTCTTTTCATGTCGAACGACGAAAAAAATGGCCGCGAATAAAAAGGGATACAATAGTCGTACTCGTACGTACACGAATGAAATGTAAAAATAATGACATACATCGAAAGGGTAACTTTTACACTTTTTCCATACGTACAATGCTGCACAGAAATTCCTGCACCACTACAAGGGCGAACGATTTGTTCGAGCTAATTGTAAAATCGATTCGGTGTACAGAGATAGCTAGAGACGAACCTGCCCTAACAAAATGCAAAACATATCGAGATGGTAAAATTATTATTTTATAATGGCTTCATACGGGTCATAAAATAAAGCGTGAAACTACGTGGTAAATGGTATTTAGTGTTATGTTTACAAGAATGGGTTTACCGAAAATAAGCTTATAACCGGTACGATAAACTGGCAGGCGTATGGTCCGCAATTACGTTTAATATTAAACACTTTTGCATCAATAACGGTGGTAAAACTAATAAAATGACGCTCTTTGTTAATAACCTCGGCGTGTTGTTAACGAAAACGTGCATTGTGTACATTGTAAAAGCATCATCATCTTTAGAGTCCGTAATGGTAACATAAGTTTCGACAACAAATGTTATTAAGGTCGCACAACATCGCAGACCTAAGATGAAGCCGGCTGAAAGTTTTCTTCAAAAGTTAATAATTTTTTTACATCGTTTGAAGGGCAACGTTGATATGTTCTATAACAAGTGCCGAATTCAAAATCTATATTGACATCTGTTCCATGGTCAGTCACATCGTTTACGTCGACTTATAAAAAAAAATTAACCATTTTGTGCCCACGAGTGGTTTAACGGATGAAATTCGAAAATTGTCATTGTATCATGTAAATTGAAGTCAAGTTATTGCACGAGGTCGTTTTCACAAATGAAAATAAAAATTTCACACGGGAATTATAATCAAATCAAAATTATTTACTTTAATTTTTCTACATAAGATTTGCTGCAAATTGAAAAATGATTGCACCGAACCATTTACCTACCCTTGAAAAAGACAGAGATGCAGAGAAAAAATTTCAATTTCTTCTTCAATTTTTCTAATTGAAATTTTTTTAAAAAGCAATTGAAAGGGTACCCTCCATTAAGAGGGCAAAATGCCCCTGTCCTCAGATTTTGGAAAAATTTTAGTATAGTGTTAGGGGACCCTAAAAAACATTTTTGGTGGAAAAAATTTTTTC